>WNWK01009270.1:0-47665 GCA_009830355.1 Cherax destructor
TTTTAGGTCCTTTCCTTTAGGATGTGATCCACAATAGTAGACTAACAATGAGGCACTTATTTACTATTAGAAGAACAGAGGCAGATGTAGAGAGATTTACCCATACCTCTCACTTTGCCCGGAGACTGAACCAGAGTCCTTTTGACTGAGTAGAATGCTCTACCACAGAGACTAAGTTCCTAGTGCTAGCCACAATTTCAGTTAGCTGGTTTTCCTCTAACTCACAAGACTCAACCCATTAATGAAAGCATCTGAATACATAAGACACTGCAGGTTTGTACAGATTAAAAATACCCATGTTTGTTTAATAAGGCATACAATAGTTAATCATGTTAAAAACTGACTGATTCATATTATAAACATACAGCAAATTTGCACATTAAAAAGATGTGAACCTATAATAATTATTTTTACACACCAGGTAGTCTCCCAACGAGGCAGGGTAACCCAAAAAAGAAAAAGTGAAAATTTTTCTTCTTTTTACATTTAGTAATTTATAGAGAAAGGGTTACTAGCCCCTTGCTCCCGGTATTTTAGTCAGCTCCGTAAGCCATGACACGCATGGCTTATGGAAGAAGGTTCTTTTCTTCCCTTTCCCATGGATATTATAATTATTATATTAATTAAAACATTTGCTAAACCCATAATTATAATAAAGTTTACATACATGAAATATCTTAAAAAATAAAACAGATCAGTACAGAAAATACAAAGCATACAATCAATTAAGTGACTGAAGAGATGAACTCCGTTCCTTTCACTGGATTAATACCTATCTTTACTGAAGCAACAATTGGTGTAAATCTTACAGACACAACAGCCTTCAGCAATATATGTACATCTCACATAAAAAAAACTTAGTGAAACTAAAAGTGTTTGTCTAAATGTTGATTAATCTTTAAATCTGAAAACAGTTCATTACATACTGGGCATGGGTAAAACTCTCCTGGACTAGTGTCTGTCATGCTTTCCTTTGATTTTGGTGTCTTTGAAGCACCGCATGCACTATCTGCTGCTGCCTGATCATCATCATCACTCAGTGTGAATACACTCTCTTCCTTTTTATTCTGCATTAAAGGTCTCTTCAAATTTGCATTATTTGTATTTTTGACATTCCTATTGTCCTTATCAAACATGCCAATACATTCATCAAGGTGTTGGTTTATCTTCCATTTGGAGAAGAGCTTATTACATACAGGACATTCACCAAGATCATCACTGTGATCTGGATGCTTTGATGATGGAGAGGCGAAGTAGCTATTAAGGGATTTCTGCGAACTTCGAGATGTATTATCTTCTTTCACAGGACTCCTTTCTGTTGTAGGTCGTGAGATCCAGGGACTACTTCCATAATTTTCTTTTTCAAAATTGTAATTTTCTTGCATGTGTGATATATTTGCATTTTCAGCAGACGAAGTAGAAGCCATGGGAGATTCAGAAGACTGTGATTCACTTCCCAGAGACAGAAGCCTTGACAACCCAGTGTTGGGCCCTCCCAGGCTGTAGCCTTGTCCCTGGAATACAGTTGGCAATGATGTGGCATTTTCCACTTTATTACTAGCATCTACTTGGTTCTCCATTTTAGTTGACGTCTTCCCCTTCACTGTCACTGTCCTGGAGCCACTGCCTCGTACTGCAAGAGAAGTTCCAAAGCCACCACTGGGTCTTCCCACTGCCTTTTCATTAGACTTTCTTTTACTAGACTCCACTGGTACATTACAGGGCTTCTTTGGACACGAACCACCAAATCCATGTACCTTTGATTTACTAGCATTGTCAACACTTACTTGTTTCACTGTACCTGAAGTTCTACTTTCAAACCCATGTATGTTCTTGAGTTTTGCACCTCTACATGAATCACTTCCAGTTGAATCCTGACTTTCATTGTTATAACTCTTGTTTGTTACACCAAAGACTGGCATGCTGTTTTTAGAAGCACTATTTTTCCCATTTATTTCCTTTCTACTGGAAGGTGGTGGGTTGGAAGTATGTGATGAGCCTGTGCCACCATTTACAGAATTTCCTCTTCCTTTGAATCCAATAAACTTTCTAATGTCGCCACAATTATCAGGTAATTTTTTTGCATCTGCAAACAACAAATATGGATTGTAATAAATGTAGTCATGGATATACAGTGGTACCCCGACTTACGATATTAATCCGTCAGAGAGGGCATATTTTAAGGCGAAACAATCGTTAAACGAATCAATTTTCCCCATAAGAAATAATGGAAATAAATTTAATCCGTCCAAGACTTCCAAAAGTAGTTATATAAAATATTTTTTAGAACTTTTGGACATTAAATAATAAATAATTGAATAAAGAATACATAAATACACATGCAAATATTGTACAATAACATGTCACTTACATTTATTGAAGAGTTGTTGATGTGTGGAGGACGGGAGGAGGGGAGAAGGTGGAGTAGTATGCTAGTGTTTGGAAGGGAATCCTTCCATTAACACTGCAGGTGGTAAGTTCTTTTCTGGGGTTACTTCCCTTTTTCTTTGAATGCCACTAGGACCAGCTTGAGAGTCACTAGACCTCTTTCTAACAACAAATTTGTCCAGGGAGCTCTGTGTCTGGCGATTCTTTAACACATCCCTGAAATGACACACCACTGTGTCATTGTACAGGTTGCCAGCACGGCCTGCAACAGCATGGTTAGGGTGATATTCATCCATAAATGCTTGCACATCACTCCATTTGGCACAGATCTCCCTAATCCTTGAAGAAGGCACATTCTTCCATTTTTGTTCCACCTCCACCTCCTCCTCTGAACCATTGTCCTGACCTCTGCTCTCTTGTTCCAGTTGCTGTTGAAGCTCTTGCAGATCTTCAGTGGTTAGCTCTTCCTTGTGCTCCTCCACCAACTGTTCCACATCCTCACCACTCACCTCTAACCCCAAAGACTTGCCCAATTCCACAATTTCTTCCAAAACAGGCTCAGGCTCAGGCTCAGGGTTCTGAGGCTCAGCCCCAAAACCTTCAAAATCCCTCTCTAGGACACAGTCTGGCCACAATTTTCTCCAGGCAGAGTTCAAAGTCCTGGTAGTCACTCCCTCCCAAGCCTTACCTATAAGGTGTACACAATGCAGCATATGGAAATGTTTTTCCAAAATTCTCTTAGGGTTATGTTCATGTCTGTGGTCACATCAAAGCACTTTTGAAACATTGCTTTGGTATAGAGTTTTTAAAGTTGGAAATGACCTGCTGGTCCATGGGCTGGAGGAGAGGAGTGGTATTAGGGGGCAAGAACTTCACTTTGATGAATTTAAACTCCTCCACAATTTTCTCTACCAAGTTTGGAGGATGACAAGGAGCATTGTCCATTATCAGGAGGCACTTAAGTGGCAAATTATTGTCCAATAGATATTTCTTCACACTGGGGCCAAACACTTCATTGAACCAATCTAAGAAAATGTCCTTTGTGACCCAAGCCTTTTGTTAGACTTCCACATCACACACAAGTTAGACTTGCTGATACCGCATCTGCCAAACACTGGGATTTTCAAAAGATACACCAGTAAAGGCTTCACTTTGCAATCACCACTGGCATTGGCACACAGCATCAAAGTTAGCCTGTCTTTCATAGGCTTATGTCCTGGCTGTGCCTTTTCCTCCTGAGTAATGTAGGTCCTGTTGGGCATTTTCTTCCAAAACAGGCCTGTTTCATCACAATTAAACACTTGTTGGGGGAGGAATTGTTCAGCCTCTAGGTACTCCTGGAATTCAGGAACATATTTTTCAGCCGCACTTTTGTCAGAACTGGCTGCGTCACCATGCCTCACAACACTATGTATGCCACTTCGATTCTTAAATTTGTAAAACCAGCCTCTGCTGGCTTTAAATTCGCTCACTTCACTCGTTGCAGGCATTTTCTTAAGGAGATCATCATGCAACTGCCTTGCTTTTTCACATATTATTCCCTCCGAAACAGTATCTCCTGCTAACTGTTTCTCGTTGATCCACACCAACAACAACCTTTCCACATTTTCCAGCACTTGTGGTCTGTGTTTTGTGATCACAGATGCACCTTTTGCAACAACAGCTTCCTTGATTTTACTTGAATATTTCTTATCCACAATGGTAGCGATGGTAGAATAGGGTTTACCATACAGCCTGGCCAGCTCACTGATACGCACTCCACTTTCATATTTTTCTATTATCTCCTTCTTCACTTCTATCGTACATATATTTCTGTTCCTCTTTGCCACAGGCTTAGCACTAGGATCTTTCCTTGGACCCATGGTAGCTTATTTAGCAGTTGCAAGCACTAAAAACAGTGGAATAATGACAATATACTGGTATGAATGCGTGGGTGTGGGTGGGTGGTCGCTCTCGCTTGTAAACAATAGCACTGACGCTCCCTGGAGTGCGCGCTCAGCTGGGCGCCAAGCGGACAGGTCCGGTACGAAAGTCGGTAAACGAAGCAAACATCGTAAGTCACAATCAAATTTCTTACGTTATAAATATCGGTTATCGAAAATAACGTAAGATGATAACATCGTAAGTCGGGGTTCCACTGTATAGCAATATTTTTTTTTTTTTTCAACAAGTCGGCTGTCTCCCACCGAGGCAGGGTGACCCAAAAAGAAAGAAAATCCCCAAAAAGAAAATACTTTCATCATTCAACACTTTCACCACACTCATACATAATCACTGTCTTTGCAGAGGCACTCAGATATGACAGCTGAGAAAAAGTCCCTCCCAGCTGTCACTATCCCAGACCCCTCCTTTAAAGTGCAGGCATTGTACTTCCCATTTCCAGGACTCAAGTCCAACTAAATCAATTAACTGGTTTCCCTGAATCCCTTCACAAAATGTTACCCTGCTCACACTCCAACAGCTCGTCAGGTCCAAAAAACCATTCATCTCCCTTCACTCCTATCTAACACGCTCACACAATAATGTAATGTACAAATTTGAAGAGCAAGGTGAATTTGTACCTGTAATTATAATAATAGTACTGTATCTTAACCCTTAAACTGTCCAAACATAGATCCATGTTTGCTTGCCTAGCACTCCAAACGTAGATCTACGTTTTTTTACATGCTTTCTTATTGAGAATATCAAGGTCAGAGTGCTACGCACGTAAACGTATATCTACTTTTTTTTTTACATGCTTTCTTATGGAGAAAATCAAGGTCAGAGCACTGCCCACAAAAACGTAGATCTACGTTTGGACAGTTTAAGGGTTAATATATAACAATGAAAAGATTTTTTACTATTTTTCCTATGTACCTGTTGCAAGAGATTTTTTCTTCTTATCAGAGTATCCCTCAGGTTCCTGGATTTTGGAGTAGGTTCCACCACATGACTGGCGGTGAGCCTCCCACCAGGGATCACGTGGACCAGGTTCTCGGTTCATGGCTCGTTTTACTAAGCCGAAGTAGGGCCTCCTTGTCTTGCAGGGCCCATTACACTGCCAAATGTGTTGCCGATACACATCCACTTCATCGTGGAACGAGTGAAAGACCTGGAAAAGAAAAAGACAATTCAGTGGCTAGAAGGTACAGAATATGTTAAGCACATTTTCAAACTGTATCACATTCTAAGGGGTAACCTGTAAATAAAAATATCACAGAGACAAGACTTTATTGTAGACATTTGCTCAGAAGGAAAGAGAATTATGACTAAGTGGGGTAAGGGTACCAAGGTGAATTACAGGAATAACTGGGCATTGTTACATCACATTTATAAGTTTAACTTTCCCCTCAGTAGTAATTCTGACAGAGGTTAAGTGATGTTAAAAAGATCCTTGGATTTAGTCTATGATGTCTACACTCACAAATATGACAAACTCTAAAGCATTTTCTTTATATCTATCCTTTTATTTAATTTGTAAACCAAATATAAGTGTCGCAGTTAATATAAGTGTTGCAGTGAAAATAAGTGTTGCAGTGCATTACATGTGTCGGTAACGATGTATGTATTACATGTGTGTCAGTAATGATATACGTATGTGAATTAAGCATACCTATGCAAATTTAATTCTTTATTTATACAAAGACTGTAGGTATAGGTATGTGATGGTATTTGCATGATTTAAATGACATTTTTACAAATCTAATATTATTCTCAGCATTTCAGGAATTTAACATATTTAAAGGTATATAAAACAAATCAACTGTTTGAATAAGCAAAATAAAACTTCTGGATACAAAAACATATTACAAAATAATGCAAAGATAACTTATAGATGAGAACAGCAATAATGAATGCCATGCTGAGGTCAATGTGTGGTGTGAATATAATGCAGAGAATTCGGAGTTTGGAAATTAGGAGGAGGTGCGGGATTACCAAAACTATTATCCAGAGCTGAGGAGGGGTTGTTGAGGTGGTTCGGACATGTAGAGAGAATGGAACGAGACAGAATGACTTCGAGAGTGTATAAATCTGTAGTGGAGGGAAGGCGGGGTAGGGGTCGGCCTAGGAAAGGTTGGAGGGAGGGGATAAAGGAGGTTTTGTGTGCGAGGGGCTTGGACTTCCAGCAAGCATGCGTGAGCGTATTTGATAGGAGTGAATAGAGACAAATGGTTTTTAATACTTGACGTGCTGTTGGAGTGTGAGCAAAGTAACATTTATGATGGGATTCAGGGAAACTGGCAGGCTGGACTTGAGTCCTGGAGATGGGAAGTACAGTGTCTGCACTCTGAAGGAGGGGTGTTAATGTTGCAGTTTTATAACTGTAGTGTAAAGCACCCCTCTGGCAAGACAGTGATGGAGTGAATTATGATGAAAGTTTTTCTTTTTCGGGCCACCCTGCCTTGGTGGGAATCGGCCGATGTGTTAATAAAAATATAATAATTAAAAAGATGTTAAGAATGGAATGAAAAGTCAAGTTTTATAACATAAGAATGTTGGATGCATGTATAAACTTACAATAAAATGTGTCAATTAAGGACTAAATATTCAGATGGTCATTTGAATTGTGATGTTCATGCACTTTTGGCAAGACAGCTAGTGAATGAATAATGGTGAACATGTTTTCAAGTTTGTGTCACCCTGCCTTGGGAAAAATTAGCTGGTGGTAAGGAAAAAAGGTACACAAATGGTTATAACTTATACATCTCAAAGAAAAAAAAGTCTTGTTTTATAGAAATAACAAATATCCACACAAACCATAATAATTTTTTTTTTTTTTTTTTAACAAGTCGGCCATCTCCCACCGAGGCAGGGTGACCCAAAAAGAAAGAAAATCCCCAAAAAGAAAATACTTTCATCATCATTCAACACTTTCACCACACTCATACATAATCACTGTCTTTGCAGAGGCGCTCAGATACGACAGCTGAGAATAGTCCCTCCCAGCTGTCACTATCCCAGACCCCTCCTTTAAAGTGCAGGCATTGTACTTCCCATTTCCAGGACTCAAGTCCAACTAAATCAATTAACTGGTTTCCCTGAATCCCTTCACAAAATGTTACCCTGCTCACACTCCAACAGCTCATCAGGTCCCAAAAACCATTCGTCTCCATTCACTCCTATCTAACACGCTCACACATGCTTGCTGGAAGTCCAAGCCCCTCGCCCACAAAACCTCCTTTACCCCCTCCAACCTTTTCTAGGATGACCCCTACCCCACCTTCCTTTCCCTACAGATTTATACGCTCTCCAAGTCATTCTACTTTGATCCATTCTCTCTAAATGACCAAACCACCTCAACAACCCCTCTTCAGCCCTCTGACAAATACTTTTAGTAACTCCACACCTTCTCCTAATTTCCACATTCCGAATTTTCTGCATAATATTTACACCACACATTGCCATTAGACAGGACATCTCCACTCCCTCCAGCCTCCTCCTCGCTGCAGCATTTGCAACCCATGCTTCACACCCATATAAGAGTGTTGGTACCACTATACTTTCGTACATTCCCTTCTTTGCCTCCATGGATAAAGTTTTTTGTCTCCACAGATACCTCAATGCACCACTCACCTTTTTTCCTTCATCAATTCTATGGTTAACCTCATCCTTCATAAACCCATCCACTGACACGTCAACTCCCAAATATCTGAAAACATTTACTTCTTCCATAATCCCTCTCTCCAATGTGATATCCATTTTTTTTTATTTAAATTGTTTGATACCCTCATCACCTTACTCTTATCTATGTTCACTTTCAACTTTCTACCTTTACACACCCTCCCAAACTCGTCCACTAACCTTTGCAACTTTTCTTTAGAATCTCCCATAAGCACAGTATCATCAGCAAAAAGTAACTGTGTCAACTCCCATTTTGCATTTAATTCCCGATAATTTAATCCCACCCCTCTCCCCAACACCCTAGCATTTACTTCTTTTACAACCCCATCTATAAATATATTAAACAACCATGGTGACATTACACATCCCTGTCTAAGACCTACTTTTACTGGGAAGTAATCTCCCTCTCTCCTACACACCTTAACCTGACCCTCACTATCCTCATAAAAACTCTTTACAGCCTTCAGTAACTTACTACCAATTAATAATAGGGTTATAACTTAATAATAATAATAATAACTTAATAATAATAGGGTTATAACTTATAGATCTCAAGAAAAAAAAACAATCTTGTTTTATAGAAATAAGAAATATCCGCACAAACCGTAATATTAGTTCCTGCTACACTATTAATTCGATGCATATGTTTGTGAAATTCAGGACCATGGCCCTCACGATCTCTGTTGTTGGCAGTGACAAAGAGGTAGGCATGGATCATTTCGTGCTGCGGAAGAAATGCAAAGATCAATAATAAGAGCGCCACACAGTACATTGATTTCATTATATTTTGAAGTACAGTACCAGGGCCTACACTCAGATACAGTAATGATAATTCACAGGTAATTTTGGGTAGCCACCAACAATTTAAAACATCAGCATGTGACTGCCATAGAGTAAATAGATGGCTATAAATTGATGCCAGCTGTCCTCTAATAGATTTTTAGATTTTGCCACCGAAGTGGCTAGTTTATTGTGCACCCCATATCCATCCTGTGGACGGTAGCGCAAGAGCATATGGATACACAAAAGGCCTAGGAACTAAGCCCCAAAAGGGTTAACAATTGTACATATGGATTTATACCTACAGTTCACTTATCTGTTACAAGCAAATTTTGCGAATTTGCTTAGTATATCTGGTATCTTATTTCATTAATAAGATATCTTGACATGTCACATAGGTTATTATACTGTCTATCTCTGTATTCCTCAATAAGTGGACAATTAAGCACATAGTGTTCAAGACAGTGACCATATGCCTGATCACATAATTTTGCATTCAGTTTGATCATCATCTGTGTGTCTCCCAAACTGCCAGAGGTACTTGTAGCCAAGCCTAAGCCTGGCCACTACAACATCAGTCAGTCTGTTCACATTGCAAGATTAGTCTACAGTTCACTTATCTGTTACAAGCAAATTTAGGAAATTTACTTAGTATATCTGGTGTCTTATTTTCATTAATAAGATATCTTGACATGTCACATAAGTTATTATACTGTCTATCTCTGTAGAATCTCTCATGTGCACCATTATGAACAATGTAAAGCAAAAAATTAATGCATATGTAATTTTAATTAGCAGGGTAAAGGTTGGAGGGAAAGGAGAAAGTGTGTGAGTTGGAGTTCTGGGATCTACCTCCTAACTTTCTATTTATTTTTTTAACATTAGATCACTTCTATACACACTGCTGTTATGCTTGAACTTGTGCATAGCATCAGCTTCTACTGTGCTGGGATACTTGGTAGGAGATACTAGTACCTCCTGCTTGTCTAGATCCTCAAACATTTCAATTGCATTTGCTGTCTTTCTTGATTTTGATAGTTAATCACCTCTAGTAATTTGTTGACTTTAGTTAGTGACTTGCAGTTAACTGAGACACAGTGAAAAGCTTTACACATGGAGCACTTGCTGTCACTATCATAAATGAGTGTTGGTGAATTTCTCTCTTCCTGTGGATCATCCTGTCCTGGTGGGTAATGGTTGCTGTGTAAAAAATATATATCTATGTATGAAATTACAACTGTTTTTCATTCTTCAGTCTACATATCTGAGTCATGGCAATGTGGATGAGTTTATTTGTGGGACAGTTATAAAAAAATTAGCAAATTCTAAGGGATTACTGCATTTATCCTTACAATTTGCAATTTATTAATTCAATACATAAATTCTGTGTAATTTCTAAGGAACTGTGATAACTACCGTACAGTATTTGAAGCAAATGCCATTTAAGAAATAGAAATTTTACACTATTGAATATGTCATACCAAGAGTGTTTCAACGAGGTCTTTGCGAGGTCGAAGCTTAAGTAATGGCACTGATAAACGTACAGAGCACAATCCCCCACCACCTTCATAGCTGCATACTCCAGCACACCTGTAATGATGCCATCAACTCTTAGGCTTAATAAACAACAACAAGACTTTGGCATTAAACTACATTAAGGCTATGCCAGAAAACTATTATTATTTAACTCCTTCTCCTGTATAAATTATTTCATTTAAAAAAAGGAATAACTATAATTTTCTTCCTTTTCAGGTCACCCTGCCTCAGTGGGAGACGTATATTGAAAAAAATATTATCATTATTATTATTGTAAGTTAAGATGCTGTAAGATTTATTCAGGAAATTTAGAAATATTTAGAGACAAATTTGCATAGTGGATCTAAGATCACATAGATCCTTTAGGTATACAATAATGGTATGTCATGTAAATTTAACCTAGGAAAATTCAATAGTCAGTATAACTTTTACCCACTGGGGGCTGCATGGTAAAGAAGTGGCTGACATTAGCGGTAAAGAGAAAGAAGTGTTGAGGACAAGAACAAAATAGTGGAATCTAGAGTTAATGCAGTCACAAAGACAAAACATATGCAGTAAAGTTTGGGTTCTCAAGAGAGGATGGCAGACACAGTAAGCATGCTACAGCATTGAAGAAGTTTAAACTAAAGGCAGCACACTATCTGATGGAAGGGACAAGCTTTCAAATTATGTTGGACTGTCAACATGACCTGGGAACTTTCCATGAGGTCATGTATAGGTCTGGCATAACATGTATAGGTGGGAGAGTACCATTTCCTACAAATCAACAGCAATGAAAGAAAAATAGCTAGAACCTCAAATATTATTTAATTAAAACAGATTTTTTGGTCACTGCTTCATATCACTGATACTGCCAGTGATCTAGAAATTACTGTATTAAGCAATGTTTACTCAATTAAGGTGTATCCAATAATTATCCCTCTAGCTCCTTGACAAACGTGAGAACCTGGAAAGCAACTTGAGGGAAATGAAACAAGTTATCACTTACAAGGTCATTCTTGGACTCCATTTGACCTCCACTCCTGACAACCGTCCCCAGAAGAACTGGTCATTAAACACAAGAAAGAGTGTGTGGATGTCAGGGTTTGGGTCAATCATCTCCCATGAGGCATCAGTGAGAGACACTGACAATTTCTCTTGTGGCACTTCATCTAGCAGACCTCCAGCCTTCCACTTGTTTGTGGTAGATCCTGAGAGGTGAAGAAAGGCTCCAGGTGATTATGAGGACAATCTACTGCTAGAGACAACACTAGAAACAAGTAGGTTACAGTAAATACTAGACCTGTGATATAAGGAGTAAAATTCTAAACCTACATCTTATGAGGTCTGGAATAGATCCTAAGGTAGATCCATATGTCTGATACTTTTTACACTGTTATGTATAAATCAGCTGGTCTTTAATGCTGAAGGATGAGACACCCTAGGCCAGGGTCTATATATTAATAAATATTTCTTTAATTTTGATCATTATTGTACATTAAAATACTGTACATCCAGCCACAGAAGTCAAATGAAGTGACATAAAAATGCTTCTTTTATTGATTTGATATAATTTGATGGTCTTATCATGTACCCCATTCCATCCAATGGGAAGCAATCAAAAGATTACAGGGGCACAAAATGGGCTCAAGGACTGAGTTCCAATGCTCTGTTGGCTAAGCAAGTTAAGAGTAGTAATAAGCTGTTATATCAAAACATAGAAATTATACATGTAGGCATTTGTTTTAACATCCTTGCTGCCATTCATAGATCTGGTATGATATGTAAGTATAAGTGCCAATGCATTGCACCACTTACCTAGCTGTGTTGTAACACAGCACTGATGTAATGTACAACCTGTCTGCCAGTCACTGTCTCTATGTTAGTCCATTCATCCAGGAAATCTTGCAGGAAAAGTTCAGACCACACCCTCTTAATTCTTAATCTTGCAGGCGTGTACTTCTCTTACAACAGAGTAGCATGATACAAAAAAATATGAAGAAACAGTTCATCCCATTTACAATCACCCTTCAGAAACATCTACAGTCCTGACCACTATAAATATTTTCTGCCAGTTGTCTACCATTCTGGCATTTATAAGATCTTGTTTTAAGGATTAGGTAAAGTGCTAGGTTTTGTGTTGGATGTTTGGAATTACTACAAATATAATATATTGTGCTAACTGTAAAGTATGGATAGGTTGAATATTTCATGGATACTTGATGTGTATAAATAACCTCTGCCACTCTTACTGTTACCTTACGAGTCACTGGCACATCAACATCACTCTTCATGCCTGACCTTCACCTGGTGCAGCTCCTCTGGATTTGAGTTCTTGCTCTTGCTTCTCACGGCTTGCCCGCAGCTCTTCGTCAAACCGGGCTTGCAGCTGTATAGCCAGCATGAGGTCGATCTCACTCATCTTGACCACAAGTCACTGAAACTACCTTTGAGACCTCTTTATCTGCAAAGAGCCAACAGACATTCATAGTTAAGATGGCCTATTTTCATAAAAGTAAATATCAGTTGCTTCCAAAATCAATTTACCCAGCAGGCGTTGTGTCATTTCTGATCTCAACTAAATGGAGGTCCATTAAATCGAGTTTCCACTGTGCTATATTTCCTGAATAAAAAATTAAATATGCTTTCATAAACTAAAACAACATTGAGCTCTTAAACACATTTATGACCTTAAGTCTGGCAGGCTGGTTCATAGCTTGTAAGCTATGAACCAGAGAGCATTAATGGCCAGCTGCACAAGTTTCACAAGCTCACTGATATAAAAGCCAAAAATCCATGCCAAGTGGTTCAACTATTACATAATAGTTTAGACAAATCAACAATAAAATGTGCATAAAAGCCATGGGTGGCACTGATGGAGTAATCAGATTGAGGGATAAAACACACTAGAGCAGTCCAGAAGACTGCTTTTTAACAAAGCAGTCCCCTCCCACCTAGGTAGAGTGACCAAAGAAAAAGCATTCACCACCACTCATTCAATGGCTGCATTCCCAGAAGTACATAGACATAAATAAAAAAAATCTAATGACCTTTCAAACTGCAATATCCCAACCTTCTCCGTCAGAGTGCAGGTATTATAAGTTAATAATAATAATAATAATAATAATAATAGTTTATTTTGACATGGTACAATGATACATAGTTAGGTAGACATGATACATAGGTATAAATGAGATGTACATGCCAAAAGCTAATTACCCTATGGCATTGCAATCTGGTAAACCGATTAACTTTATTCCAAGAGAGTGAGACTGACGTGAGAATGCATCACTAAACCTGGATGTTAGTCGACTGGTGTGGGTTGCATCCTGGGAGACAAGATTAAAGGACCACAAGGGAAATAAGACAGACAGTCCTCGATGATGCACTGACTTTATCCTGAGTGTCTAAGATAGGATTTTGTTGGGATTTTTAACCCGGGAGGGTAAGCCACCCAAGATAACCCAAGAAAGTCAGTGCGTCATCGAGGACTGTCTGTCTTATTTCCATCGAGGTCCTTAAATCTTGTCCCCCAGGATGCGACTCACACCAGTCGAGTAACACCCAGGTATCTACTTGCTAGGTGAACAGGGACAACAGGTGTAAGGAAACACGCCCAATGTTTCCACCCTTGCCAGGGATCGAGTCCTTCCCCGTGTTAAAAATCTAAAAATCTTCATCATCCTCTGTTTTCCTTCTTGCATCCATGCAGTCTGCCAGGTTACCTTCCATACGGTATATACATCCAGTTAACTTAACATTCTTCACCTTCCATACAGTATATACATCCAGTTAACTTAACATTCTTCACCTTCCATACGGTATATACATCCAGTTAACTTAACATTCTTCACCTTCCTTACGGTATATACAGCCAGTTAACTTAACATTCTTCACCTTCCTTACGGTATATACAGCCAGTTAACTTAACATTCTTCACATTCCTTACGGTATATACAGCCAGTTAACTTAACATTCTTCACCTTCCTTACGGTATATACAGCCAGTTAACTTAACATTCTTCACATTCCTTACGGTATATACATCCAGTTAACATTCTTCACCTTCCTTACGGTATATACAGCCAGTTAACTTAACATTCTTCACATTCCTTACGGTATATACATCCAGTTAACATTCTTCACCTTCCTTACGGTATATACAGCCAGTTAACCTAACATTCTTCACCTTCCTTACGGTATATACAGCCAGTTAACCTAACATTCTTCACCTTCCTTACGGTATATACAGCCAGTTAACTTAACATTCTTCACCTTCCTTACGGTATATACAGCCAGTTAACTTAACATTCTTCACCTTCCTTACGGTATATACATCCAGTTAACTTAACATTCTTGACCTTCCTTACGGTATATACAGCCAGTTAACTTAACATTCTTCACCTTCCTTACGGTATATACATCCAGTTAACTTAACATTCTTCACCTTCCTTACGGTATATACAGCCAGTTAACTTAACATTCTTCACCTTCCTTACGGTATATACAGCCAGTTAACTTAACATTCTTCACCTTCCTTACAGTATATACAGCCAGTTAACTTAACATTCTTCACCTTCCTTACGGTATATACAGCCAGTTAACCTAACATTCTTCACCTTCCTTACGGTATATACAGCCAGTTAACCTAACATTCTTCACCTTCCTTACGGTATATACAGCCAGTTAACCTAACATTCTTCACCTTCCTTACGGTATATACAGCCAGTTAACCTAACATTCTTCACCTTCCTTACGGTATATACAGCCAGTTAACTTAACATTCTTCACCTTCCTTACGGTATATACAGCCAGTTAACCTAACATTCTTCACCTTCCTTACGGTATATACAGCCAGTTAACCTAACATTCTTCACCTTCCTTACGGTATATACAGCCAGTTAACCTAACATTCTTCACCTTCCTTACGGTATATACAGCCAGTTAACCTAACATTCCTCACCTTCCTTACGGTATATACAGCCAGTTAACTTAACATTCTTCACCTTCCTTACGGTATATACAGCCAGTTAACCTAACATTCTTCCTTCCTTACGGTATATACAGCCAGTTAACCTAACATTCTTCACCTTCCTTACGGTATATACAGCCAGTTAACTTAACATTCTTCACCTTCCTTACGGTATATACAGCCAGTTAACCTAACATTCCTCACCTTCCTTACGGTATACACCTCCAGTTAACTTAGGATTCTCTCCTGATTAAAAAGTGAACAATAAAATGAGTAAAATACACTGTGGATGTATATAGTGTATTTTAGGTTACCTACTAGAGGTGGTGTTGATGGCTGCTACAGTGTATTATAGAGCCCCTGCTACAGTGTATTATAGTGCCCCGCCACCTGCAGATAACTACACCAGGAACTTGAACTTGTCGTGATCACGTCTCTTTCTCTTGTTGAAGGATATAAGGACCAGTGACAGCTGGCCCGTATAGCCTTCACATGTACACATATATACAGTTACATAAGTAAGTTTATTCAGGTATACACAAATACAGTTATATGGATTATCATACATAGCTGCTCGATCGCTAGCGCACTCAGCTCACACACTGAGGTCCGGAGTTCGAATCCCCGGTACGGCTGGAAAATATTAGGGACGTGTTTCCGTAAGACACCTGTTGTCCCTGTTCACCCATCAGTATAATGGGTACCTGGGTGTTAGTGGACTGGTGTGGGTCGCATCCTGGGACAAAACTGACCTAATTTGCCCGTAATGCTCTGCATAACAAGGAACTTTCTACATAATAGTATGTCACTGATGTCAGCTATGGTTTGTATACCTTGTACATGTACTTGTAGTAAATAAACATGTATTAATATGTGTAGATAACCTAGGATAACCCAAAAAAGTGAAAGTGACTTATTTCCACAGTTGTCAGCTGTATAACCCCTGTGGTTTAGCGCTTCTATTTGATTATAATAATAATAATCCACAGTTGTCATTGTGGCGAGCTTTGCTTCCCTATGTTGGAGAAGTATTTAGTAAGTTTATTTAGGTACAGGCACATAAATAGTTACATAAATTATCATACATAGTAAAATATGTAATAATCGCAAACAAGGATACAAGTTGCAAAATAACCACAGGGGAGTTGAATGATAGCTCTAGGCCTTTCGTGTTCCGATCAACGCATCATCAGGAGCTTGCAATGTTACAGAAATGACGCAAAGTGTGACAATGGTCCATCTGGCGTTACAGGAGTGAGGGACATCTTAAGTTCCAGCTGTATGACCCTTAAGAGTTTAGAGCTTCGAAAAAGAATTCAGTTTGTCCGCGCGAAATGCCTAGGCATGCTAGTGGCCTTTGTAATTAATATTTTATAACATGTAAACCATACATTGTAAGATTTGCAACGAAATAAACATTTTCATTTTCACATTTTATAAGTGTTTTTGTGGGCAGGTGGTTAATGTGGGTGTCCCACTCTGCTGGAGCTTAGCAAGGGAGGTCCACTTGGCCTACTTGCGACCCTCTACTTTGTTCCTATTTGCAAAGGAATTCCTTCTACCTTGTCTTTCATGGCTCAGCTTTGAACAACATGTCGTCTCAGTACATATCTTCTAAGTAGTCTATAAGCCATTAGATTTAGTCTGCCCATAATGTCATGGCATGATAGTGGCTCTCTTTGCACTGCAATTCATAATTGCAATTATAAAATCTCAATGTAAACTTGCAATGAAATAAAATTATTATTATCATATTATTATTATTATTATTATTATTATTATTATTATTATTATTATTATTATTATTATTATTATTATTATTATTATTATTATTATTATTATTATTATTATTATTATTATTATTATTATTATTATTATTATTATCAGTACTATTACATAAAGAAGCAGATAGCAACACGGAAGCCGTCCATGACCCTTATAAACCCAACAACAACAAGAAGATGACTCAGCTGATGCACCGATATATCTACATTATTTTATTTTTTTAAATCTTGAAACATTAACTTTGGAGACACATTTCACTTACATGAACCAGGTTTGGCTGCTCTGTTATAAGTTAACTGTTAACACAGGACCGGGCGTCTCAGGTGTTGTGTTAACTCTGTCACAACCTGGACGTAACAAGAGCTGCGTTAAGTTTATTTAGGTACAGTTAAATATAAGTACAATTACACAAGCTTTGAGTAATTACAGATACTTTACACAGTAACATTTGTGTAAGTTACCAAGGATAACGCCCCCAAAAATGTCAAAAGTGACTTATTTCCATTGTGGCGTAGTTTGTCCTGGGAAAAACGTGATATTTTTGAGAGTAATCATTACTGTGGAGGACGACACTGGCACTGGTACTGGAACTGGCACTGGCACTGGAGATTCCTTCCTTCCTGCAAGTTATTCAACATCCCCAGTGACATTTTTAACCCTTGATAGGAGGATCCAGATCAGCAACCTACGTGTGTGTGTAATTTCGAAATGAATAGGAATGCAAGTGAAGCACTCAACACTGCTCCAGTTATACTGCTTTCTGCTATACTGCCTCCAGTCACACTGCTCCAGTAATACTGCCTCCAGTCACACTACTCCAGTAATACTATTGTAGTCACACTTCATCCAGTCACACTACTCCAGTAATACTATTGTAGTCACACTTCATCCAGTCACACTGCTCCAGTAATACTGCGTCCAGTCACACTGCTCCAGTAATACTGCGTCCAGTCACACTGCTCCAGTAATACTGCGTCCAGTCACACTGCTCCAGTAATACTGCGTCCAGTCACACTGCTCCAGTAATACTGCGTCCAGTCACAATTGTAGTCACACTGCTCCAGTAATACTGCGTCCAGCCACACTGCTTCAGTAATACTGCGTCCAGTCACAATTGTAGTCACACTGCTCCAGTAATACTGCGTCCAGTCACACTGCTCCAGTAATACTATTGTAGTCACACTTCATCCAGCCACACTGCTCCAGTAATACTATTGTAGTCACACTTCATCCAGCCACACTGCTCCAGTAATACTGCGTCCAGTCACAATTGTAGTCACACTGCTCCAGTAATACTGCGTCCAGTCACAATTGTAGTCACACTGCTCCAGTAATACTGCGTCCAGTCACAATTGTAGTCACACTGCTCCAGTAATACTGCGTCCAGTCACACTGCCTCCAGTCACACTGCCTCCAGTCACACTGCCTCCAGTCACTGCCTCCAGTCACACTGCCTCCAGTCACACTGCCTCCAGTCACTTCCTCCAGTCACACTGCCTCCAGTCACACTGCCTCCAGTCACACTGCCTCCAGTCACACTGCCTCCAGTCACACTTCTCCAGTAATACTGCATCCAGTAATACTGCTTACAGTCACAATTTGTAGTCACACTGCCTCCAGTCACACTGCTGCAGTGATACTGCGTCCAGTCACACTGTGGTAGTCACACTGCCTCCAGTCATATTGCCTCCAGTCACACTGCTCCAGTAATCTGCATCCAGTCACACTGCTCCAGTAATACTGCATCCAGTCACACTGCTCCAGTAATACTGTGTCCAGTCACACTGCTCTAGTAATACTGTGTCCAGTCACACTGCTCCAGTAATACTGCGTTCAATCACACTGCTCCAGTCATACTCCAGTCACACCTCCAATAATACTGCGAACAGTCACACTGCTCCAGTAATACTGCATCCAGTCATTCTGACTCCAGTCACACTGCCTCCAGTCATACTGCCTCCAGTCACACTGCCTCCAGTCATACTGCCTCCAGTCACACTGTCTCCAGTCACACTGTCTCCAGTCATACTGACTCCAGTCACACTGCCTCCAGTCATAATGCCTCCAGTCATACTGCCTCCAGTCACAATGCCTTTGCCATACTGCCTCCTGCCATACTGCCTCCAGTCACACTGCCTTTGCCATACTGCCTCCAGTCAAACTGCCTTTTCCATACTGCCTCCAGTCACACTGCCTTTGCCATACTGCGTGTGACCATGGTGTAATAGCACACAAAATACGTGATATAGGAATAACTGGAAAAGTTGGTAGATGGATCTATAATTTCCTAACAAATGGAACACAAAGAATAGTAGTAAACAGAGTAAAGTCTGAGGCGGCTACGGTGAAAAGCTCTGTTCCACAAGGCACAGTACTCGCTCCCATCTTGTTCCTCATCCTCATATCTGACATAAACAGGGATATTAACCACAGCGCCGTGTGTTCTTTTGCAGATGACACCCGAATTTGCATGACAGTGTCCTCCATTGAAGACACTGCAAGACTCCAGGTAGACATCAACCAAATTTTTAAATGGGCTGTAGAAAACAATATGAAATTCAATGATGAGAAATTTCAATTACGGTGGAACCCCGGTTAACATAAACCAAATTCCAACCACACAATAGAGAGAAAAACTAATGTAAAAGACCTGTAAAAGACCTTGAAAATGTGCAGAGAACCTTCACCGCACGCATAAGTGCGATAAACCACCTCAACTACTGGGAACGCTTGAAGTTCTTAAACCTGTACTCTCTAGAACGCAGGCGGGAGAGATACATTATTATATACACATGGAAAATTCTCGAGGGCTTAGTACCAAACTTGCACACGAAAATCACTCCCTACGAAAGCAAAAGACTTGGCAGACGATGTAACATCCCCCCAATGAAAAGCAGGGGTGCCACTAGCACATTGAGGGACAACACAATAAGTATCAGGGGCCCAAGATTGTTCAACTGCCTCCCAGCATACATCAGGGGGATTACCAACAAACCACTGGCTGTCTTCAAGCAGGCACTGGACAGGCACCTAAAGTCGGTACCTGACCAGCCAGGCTGTGGTTCGTACGTTGGACTGCGTGCAGCCGCAGTAACAGCCTGGTTGATCAGGCTCTGGTCCAACATGAGGCCTGGTCACAGACCGGGCTGCGGGGGCGTTGACCCCTGGAATTCTCTCCAGGTAGACTCCAGGTAGATCATGTCGGAAGATCTCACCTTCAAAGAAAAAATGACAGGATGGATAATGAGAACCTTCAAAACTAGGGATGCCAAGCCCATGATGACACTCTTCAGGTCGCTTGTTCTATCTAGGTTGGAATATTGCTGCACACTAATGGCACCTTTCAAGGCAGGTGAAATTGCTGACCTAGAAAATGTACAGAGAACCTTCACAGCACACAACTGCGATAAAACACCTCAATTACTGGGAACGCTTGAAGTTCCTAAACCTGTACTCCCTAGAATGCAGGCGGGAGAGATACATGATCATATACACTTGGAAAATCCAAACTTGCACATGAAAATCACTCCCTATGAAAGCAAAAGACTCTGCAGACGATGCAACATCCCCCTAATGAAAAGCAGGGGTGCCACTAGCACAATAACAGACAACACAATAAGTGTCAGGGGCCCAAGACTGTTCAACTGCCTCCCAGCATACATAAGGGGGATAAACAATAGACCCCTGGCTGTCTTTAAGCAGGCACTGGACAAGCACCTAAAGTCAGTACCTGACCAGCCGGGCTGTTGTTCGTATGTCGGTTTGCATGCAGCCAACAGTAACAACTTGGTTGATCAGGCTCTGATCCACCATGAGGCCTGGTCCAGACCAGGCCCTGGGGGCATTGACCCCCAGAACCCTCTCCAGGTGTACTCCAGTCACACTGCTTTTGCCATACTGCTTCCAGTCACACTGCCTTTGCCATACTGCCTCCAGTCACACTGCCTTTGCCATACTGCCTTCTGCCATACTGCCTCCAGTCACACTGCCTTTGCCATACTGCCTCCAGTCACACTGCCTTTGCCATACTGCCTCCAGTCACACTACCTTTGCCATACTGCCTTCTGCCATACTGCCTCCCATCACACTGCCTTTGCCATACTGCCTCCCATCACACTGCCTTTGCCATACTGCCTCCAGTCACACTACCTTCAGTCACACTGACTCCAGTCCATGCTGCATTCAGTACTGCTGCATTCAGTCTCCAATTACATTGCCTCCAGTCACACTTCCTTCCATGGCTTAGTTGGCAGCGCTCTTGCTTCACTCGCTGAGTGTCCATGGTTCAATCCCCGGCATCCATCTGTGACTCCATTTGCTCAATACTGTATATCCAAATCATCTTGTAAAGATTTACAGTCATTTTTATTATTTATTTTACATGTCATATTTGCATCATTTGTAAACAAATTCATATACAGTGGATCCCCGGATTTCGTACTGCTCCAAACTCGAACAATTATGTAAGTGTATTTTTGTAAGTGCTTTTTTAAGTGTATTTTTGGGGGTCTCAAAGGACTAATCTAATTTACATTATTCCTTATGGGAACAAATTCATTCGGTAATGGCACTTGAACAGCATTCTGGAACGAATTATGGCCGATAACCGGGGGTCCACTGTATTCTAGTTTACTATTGCATGTGGTATTTATAAATTAAAAACATTATTTGTGTAAATACAGATCCTCGTGGAATCCCACTGGTGTCATTTTCCAAGACATGTATCCTTTTATCACTGTTGGCATTTTCTTATCAAACAGATAATCTGTCATTTATTTTCATAATTTGCCTTTTATTCCTCTTATGTTTTGAAGTTTCCAAATTAGTTGCTCATGGGGAAATCTATCAAAATCTTTTTTTTTTTAAATCAAGTTAGCATAAACAGTCTACTCATCCATTTTTTCTTGGATATTTTGTGTGACTCAGTCATAATAGCTTAATAGATTTAATATAATGTACGTAATTATTAAACTGAAAGCCAACTTGTTGACTAGTTAGTAGACTAGTTTTACCCACTTTCCTCTAAAATTTTTTTTTTCCAATATTTGTACATTTCTCAGAAAACAGGTCTATAATAGTGATCACTATATGTATTATCCAACAGATTTGGCAAATGTGTTAATATAAGTGGGTTCTACTCTCTACATACAGAGTTACTGCATAAATAACCTTTGCCCCGTGGCCTGGTGGCTAAAGCTCTCACTTCACATGGCAAGGGTGTGGGTTCGATTCTCAGCGAGGGTAGAAACATTGGGCGTGTTTCTTTACACTGGTTGTCTATTTTCCTCATCAATAAAATGGGTACCTGTGTGTTAGTCGACTGGTATGGGTCGCATCCTGGGACAAAACTGACCTAATTTGTCCGAAATGCTCTGCATAACAAGCGGCTTTCTGTGTAGTAGTATGTCATTGATGTCAGCTAGGCCTGTATACCTTGTACATGTAGTTGTAGAAATAAATATATTATGTTATTATATTATTATTTGTGTTCTCCTGCATTACTTATAAAAGTTATGAGTAACAATAAATTATTAGGTCAACACAATTTGATCTGTTGGTGACACCAACAGTTTGCTGGTGTAAATCTTAATTTCTTTTTTACTTCCCCAGACCATGAGGCAGGCATGAGTGGTGACACTATGCAGGAGCCACAGGCATTCCGCCAGAAACTGGTATGATACTAGGCTAATGTACATTATTGGCTTCCAGTTGTATTAGCAACTCAGTGTGGTAAATGAAAGAGAAAATGAGAGAGAAAGATAAGAAGAAGGGTAATTGACAGTGACTGAAGGAAGAACTTTTTTCATTTTTTACATTTCTATGTATAACTGGGAAATAGTTTTATAATGAAAAGAGTATATTCTGATTTAGCTTATATGTAGTGTTTGTTTAAACTGTTATATTTTATTTATATACTGTAAATAAATTATCAGTATGGTATTCAAAAATTATACAGTATGTTTGGTTTTCCATCTTTTCTCTAGGTGGATGAAGCTGCCAAGTTTCTACTGAATCCCAATGTTATGAATCATGCAGATGACCAGAAAACTGCTTTTCTGCACAAGAAAGGCTTAACAGAAGCTGAGATCCAGGCAGCATTCTCTAAGGCCAAGACACTTGCCCCTGCGGTTTGTGGAATTGTTGTTGCTAACCTGAGTGAAGGCATACATATAAACATGCTTGTTAATTAAATGACATCACTGTATGGTAATTAAAATTTGTATTAGAATGTGCAGAAACATTAACTGATTCAATTACAGTGTTTGAAATTTCAAAATACTGTACTGTATGTTACATTATAGGATGTGGCAACAAGCAATGTGGTGTCCCATCCTGGCTCGTACCCGGGGATCCCTGTTGCTCCCTATATGGTTCCACCGCCTCCATCTATGTGGATAAGGCTGAGGGATGTTTGTAACTTAGTCCTCATATTAATGGGAACTTCATATGGTGTCTACCATTTATATCAGGTAAGAACTCTTCTCAGAAGTGTAGCACAATTCCTTTGTCCAGTTTTGCCTTGTGTATAGTATATTTAAATATTTAAGAGGATGACAGTTAGATTTTTGCATAGCATCAAGGAGTTTAATGATTTGTTTGACAGTTTTAATTTCACTGGAATTAATAATTAAAGGTAAATAGCACCTTTCAATGGGAGTGCCTTGATGTTATAGATGGCTCTTGATCTAAGGAATAAGAGCTACCCACCTTTTCCTTAGATCATACCTAATTGCCTCCCATTTCCCAGGTCCTGTATGGCTCCTACAACTTCAGGTCATAAATATCTGTAGAATCTTTATTGAATT
The DNA here is from genome assembly GCA_009830355.1 of Cherax destructor. Classification (NCBI taxonomy): domain Eukaryota; kingdom Metazoa; phylum Arthropoda; class Malacostraca; order Decapoda; family Parastacidae; genus Cherax; species Cherax destructor. Next base: position 23,847 of record WNWK01009270.1, read on the forward strand.
TGTCAGTATTGTTCCCACAGAAATACTTGGGTCCTTGGTTGACAGGACGACGTCACAAGACAGTTGAAGAGAGCATGATAGAACTTCAACATTCAGTAGTAACTGTGTTGAAAGAGGTCCAGACTACTTTGACCTCTTTGGAACAGACACTTAGGGCCCAGAATGTTCGCATCCAGGTGGGTTTATGTTGATCTTATGTGCAAAATTTGTGAATGTTTGTAGGTCAAAATTTAAATTAAATTAGGTTTGTCAGTGGCTGCAAAAATTATCATTGATATGTGATAACAATCATTAAGATATCAGAACTTGAAAAAAAAAAGACTTAAAAATTTGGAATTTTAGAGAATTAGTACACCTGAGTGCATTGTATGAAATATGTACAAAGTGATGTGTGTGTGTGTGTGTGTGTGTCTGTGTGTTCCCCTCAGTAAATGTCTGCTAACTGCATGTTATTAACTATTCTATACTGTAGTATTTGCAAACTTCTGTAATTCTAGTTTTTGCATACTCAAGCATGCGCACTTATCAATATTAACCCTTAAACGGTCCAAATGTATATATGTATACGTTTGCTCGCCCAGTGCCCCGAATATTTTGAAAAAAAAAAATTTTTTATAGAAATAAATAGCACATTTTTTAAGTGTTATAGGGAAAAAAAATTTAGCGTCAGTACTTACCGAGATATGAGGCGGAGAAGTTGGCACTGGATCCTCACCTGACAGCAACAGGAGTACTGAAATTGTACTCAAATAATAATAATTATGATAGTGCATAAAAATAATAATAATAATGATAGTGCATAATAATAATAATAATTATTATAATAATAATAATGATAGTGCATAATAATAATAATAATAATAATAATAATAATAATAATAATAAAGTTCCCTTGAAGCATTATGTAAGATGAGTGTCACTGCCTTATCTCATCTGATCTCCACTAATGATGACTGGTGACATTTGATGAGGGGTGAGGGTAGTCTTATCTTTTCTAATCAGTCCAGTAATTACAGTGATGACATTTGATGAGCTTACACTGCTTCCCTTCATTTGTTACGCAAACCTGTCTGTCTGTCTGTATCTGTCTGTCTGTTTTTCTGTCTGTCTGTGTGTCTTTCTGTCTGCCTGTGTGTCGTCTCTTTTCTATCTGCTTGTCTCAGAGAGTAGCTCATAAACCAACTGGTATTACGCAGATCACAAGCACATTACGTATATCACTTTGTCTTGATTTTTTTAGTTATCCTAGGTAATTTACACTATGTATAATTGTATTTACGTATGTGTTCCTGTGAGATAGAGACAGATAGATACAGACAGACAGACAGAGATAGACAGCCAATCAGGTACCCAGCTGACCAGCCAGCTGCTGGCCAGCCAGGTGGCCAGGCAGGCATCCAGCCAGCTGACCTGCCAGCATGCCGACATCACTTTTCACTTAAAAGGTGAGTGTTAATATGACATGACATCGGTGAATCCTTGGTGTTTGCCGCGCTGTTTGCTCTAGCTGGCGCTCAATTTAACTGGTGTTCCCACAGGGTACTAAGTTGTCCCAGACTTTTTTAATATGGCGCACACCGAGTGTTAAGACCCATTCTATGCTGACCAGGTATCTCAGGCCAATCGCGCCAAATTTGGAGGCAGGAAAAATAAAACATAAATATATGTTTGGGGCAGTAGCAGTACTAACGTATACGTATATACGTTTGGACCGTTTAAGGGTTAAGAGAACTAAGCTATTTCTTTCCCCTCCTCTGTCATTCAATACAATATACCACCCAGACAAGATATATGAAACCTGAGCAAAGCCCCTAATGGCTCACGAAATCGTAATGACACAATTGCAAACAAACCACGGTACTCATTAGCAACTTGTGGCTAATGTGTCGATCTGGAGTTTTACGACTCACTCACCGCGAGTTCAATTCCCGCCCGTCCTGTGGAAAGCTCTAATAGCTTTGCTCAGGTTTCATACATCTTATCTGGGATTTATTGTTATACGACAACAAATATTCTTAATCATTTATTGCTTTCAGACCCTTAGTCTTAGAGAAGAAAGCCAAGCTAATGTGACACCCAAGCAGCTAGACCAACTTAAGGGAGAGATTGCTTCCCTCAAGGGTCTTCTCATCAATCGGTAAGGTAAACAATATACTGTACTGTACTACATATACTGTTTTGTGATTTATTACTTCTCTAAGAATGTTCATATATTTTATGCGACACTTTAATTAAAGAAACAAATTTTGCTTTTGATCCACTAAACATTAACTTGCTGAATAATTTTTACTTAATAAGTTTTACTGTCGTATCTGCATGTCTCTGACAAGACAGTGGGAGACGGCTAGTGTATTAAAAAAATATTTATTCACGTGCCTATTGTTTATAATAGTCAAAATAAAATAATAATCTGTGATAATGGTACAGTATTTTTTTTCCCACACCCCAGGCGGACATTTCCATCCACCCCAGGCATGGCACCATCCATCCCCTCCTGGCAGCGGAGTAAGGCAGTGGAAAAACCTGTGGAAACCTCTCCTGGCACGGCTGTCACTTTGTCGAACCAGGTGATGCATAGTTTGTCTTAGCCTTTTTTTTACTAAGTCTTGCAGCCATAGGATTCTGCCTTGGGGTTATCTCTGCTACTTCAGTACTGTGTTATGAAGAGGAAATTACAGTAGACCCCTGGATTACGTCATTTTTTCATTCAAGAATGCTGTTCAAGTGCCATTACCGAACGAATTTATTTCCATAAGTAATAATGTAAATTAGATTAGTCCTTTTAGACCCCCAAAAATACACTTACAAAAGCACTTACAAAAATAAACTTACGTAAAAGGGCGAGTTTGGAGACTATCGTAAACCGGGGTTCACTGTATATATTTATTGCTTTGCCTTTTTTTTTTTTTTTTTTTTTAACTTTCTTTTCTCATTCTTGAGTACAGGCCCCGCTTTACAGTGCTTCACTTTAGCGTTTTCAATTATACCCAATCTTCATTTATTCAGACTTCCTACAATAAGTGGCCTGGTGGTCTGGTGGCTAGAGCTCTCGCTTCACACACGGAGGGCCCGGGTTTCATCATCATTCAACACTTTCACCACACTCATACATAATCACTGTCTGCAGAGGCGCTCAGATACGACAGCTGAGAATAGTCCCTATCAGCTGTCACTATCCCAGACCCCTCCTTTAAAGTGCAGGCATTGCACTTCCCATTTCCAGGACTCAAGTCCAACTAAATCAATTAACTGGTTTCCCTGAATCCCTTCACAAAATGTTACCCTGCTCACACTCCAACAGCTCGTCAGGTCCCAAAAACCATTTGTCTCCATTCACTCCTATCTAACACACTCACACATGCTTGCTGGAAGTCCAAGCCCCTCGCCCACAAAACCTCCTTTACCCCCTCCCTCCAACAGAATTCTTCCTCCGTAAGCCATGCGTGTCGTAAGAGGCGACTAAAATGCCGGGAACATGGGGCTAGTAACCCCTTCTCCTGTATATATTACTATATGTAAAAGGAGAAACTTTCGTTTTTCCTTTTGGGCCACCCCGCTTCGGTGGGACATGGCCGACGTGTTGAAAGAAAGAAACATGTCATCAGGCTTTCAAATGCATTTGAAAGTGAAAAAACAGCTATGCTTCACTTTACAACAGTTTTCGCTTTACAGCAGTAGCCCGGAACCTAACTTGCTGTATAAGCAAAGCCTGCATACATCAGATTGTAACCTCTCTAACGAGTAACACTTTCAGCATAAAGCATTTTAACTAATAAAAAACCGTTTCAATAATTTAGATACAGTGGTACCCCGGTTTACGATGGTCCCCAAACTCACCCTTTTATGTAAGTTTATTTTTTTAAATGCTTTTGTAAGTGTAATTTTGGGGGTCTAAAAGGACTAGTCTATTTTACAACATTTCTTAAGGAGATAAATTCGTTTGGTAATGGCACTTGAACAGCATTCTGGAATGAAAAAATATCGTAAACCGGGGTACCACTGTATCTCGCTCATACTGGAGATCAGTCAACATTGTTATGGGTAGATTTCATAGTGTGCATTTCACATATTATACCTTAAAGCTTTTCCTCATGGTATACTTCATAAAACCAATATATTCTCGCAGAAAATGCGGTTTCTTACCTTTGTAGTGTATGCCTCTGGCACACAGAAAATGGTATTATTATGTGCATGAGAACTATGCACTAAAGCTACAAGGGTCATTGAGCAGGTTATATTAGAGGGAATAAATAGACTTGGAACATAGTGTGCTGTAACATTCAGATGAGGGCTAGTTACATTCTGTTACCCACCTAACCTCAAACTTCTATGTAAAAAACTAATTGTTTGCTGTGTCTTAGGTTGAAGAAGTGATAGCTGAAGGAGCTGTTCCAAGAGAGGGTCAAGAAGAGCTGATTGAAGTAACCAATGGTAAGGAGTTATCCTTTTCCAGATTTTATACTTCTTATTTTATTAACCCTTTCAGTGTCCGTGCCATTGTTCTACGGGTTTAAAGCCAGGATCTGTGCAGTAGTACTAAGTGATGAGCTCAGCTCATTCAGATAAGCTGTGAGTGGTAAATTTTGGCCTAGATATGAGAGAATGGATCTTTGTTGTAAGTTTTTTTTTTTTTTTTATTAACACATCGGCCAATTCCCACCAAGGCAGGGTGGCCCGAAAAAGAAAAACTTTCATCATTCACTCCATCACTGTCTTGCCAGAGGTGTGCTTTACACTACAGTTATAAAACTGCAACATTAACACCCTCCTTCAGAGTGCAGACACTGTACTTCCCATTTCCAAGACTCAAGTCCGGCCTGTCGGTTTCCCTGAATCCCTTCATAAATGTTACTTTGCTCACACTCCAACAGCACGGCAAGTATTAAAAACCATTTGTCTCCATTCACTCCTATCAAATATGCTCACGCATGCTTGCTGGAAATCCAAGCCCCTTGCACACAAAACCTCCTTTAACCCCTCCCTCCAACCTTTCCTAGGCCGACCCCCTACCCCGCCTTCCCTCCACTACAGATTTATACACTCTCGAAGTCATTCTGTTTCGTTCCATTCTCTCTACATGTCTGAACCACCTCAACAACCCCTCCTCAACCCTCTGGATTTTAGTTTTGGTAATCCCGCACCTCCTCCTAATTTCCAAACTCCGAATTCTCTGCATTATATTCACACCACACACTGACCTCAGACATGACATCTCCACTGCCTCCAGCCTTCTCGTTGCAACATTCATCACCCATGCTTCACACCCATATAAGAGTGTTGGTATAACTATTCTCTCATACATTCCCCTCTTTACTTCCATGGTGTGCACCATATAAAAAATCCTTTGGCACGCAATGGATAATGAGAAAAAACTGTAACCGTGTTTTTAGTTTAAAACAGCGACTTTGCAGTGTATTTTCATGATTTTTATGGTTGTATTCACGGTTTCTTGGTCTCATTTGATAGAATGTAAGATATATTACAGAAATAGAGATGATTTTGATTGGTTTTAGGACTGAAAATAGCTTGAAATTGAATTCAAAGTAGTAGAAATGTTCGATTTTTGCTGATGTTCAAAAGTAAACAAATCACATCACGCATACAATACACATCAATTGGTGGGGGGCCTAATATGCATTCACAAATGCGCTGATATTTATACAAATATTACACTATTGCATAACAGTAAATCTTTTATATTTTGGTGTGAACAAAAATTCTTTGTGTGAATAAAAAATAAAAATGGAATTCATGTGTAAAGCCTGGAAACGTAATTGATGAACAGAGGAAATATTATTTTAGTGCCAGGAATGCCTGCATTGTTTATTCTGGACCTTATTTTAAAATTTGTGTGAAATTGGCCGATTTACCAATTTCTGATCACTTTATTGGGTAGTTAAAATAGTTGATTGGGTGGTTTCTTTTGCTCAATCGATAACATAGAAGGCATACTAGTGAAATAGCTAAGAATTTGGTCAACTGGAACAATGTAATTGGCCTAAAATACAAGTCAAAGTGGGCAAAATCGCTGATGCGTAAATATCACTGACAGCAAAATTCACAATAGCGTAATTTCATTGATTTTCCATCAAATTTCGTACTTTTTGTTTTCAGAAAAAGAATCTACTATTTCATGAGAAAAAATAAAAAAAAATGTTTTTTGAAAATTCTTGGACCGTGGACAAATTATAGATCAGGGGTCTGGACGCTGAAAGGGTTAACAACACATTGGCCATTTCCTACCGAGGCAGGGTGACCCGAAAAAGAAGAAACACTTTTATCTGCTATAAAGTAATATTCCTCTTTAAGGGGAAGGATGGGGGGGGGTAGCCTTGCCTCGGTGAAGGGACTCTTGATCTGAGGAATTGGACAACCCTTTTTTTTTTCCCCCATTTCGCAGATTCAAATTTAACCCTTAAACTGTCCACACGTAGATATTACCTGGAGTTTACCTGGAGAGAATTCCAGGGGTCAACGCCCCCGCGGCCCGGTTTGTGACCAGGCCTCATGTTGGACCAGAGCCTGATCAACCAGGCTGTTACTGCTGGCCGCACGCAGTCCAACGTACGAACCACAGCCTGGCTGGTCAGGTACCGACTTTAGGTGCCTGTCCAGTGCCTGCTTGAAGACAGCCAGGGGTTTGTTGGTAATCCCCCTGATGTATGCTGGGAGGCAGTTGAACAATCTTGGGCCCCTGACACTTATTGTGTTGTCCCTCAACGTGCTAGTGGCACCCCTGCTTTTCATTGGGGGGATGTTACATCGCCTGCCGAGTCTTTTGCTTTCGTAGGGAGTGATTTTCGTGTGCAAGTTTGGTACTAATCCCTCGAGAATTTTCCACGTGTATATAACAATGTATCTCTCCCGCCTGCATTCTAGGGAGTACAGGTTTAGAAACTTCAAGCATTCCCAGTAATTGAGGTGGTTTATCGCAGTTATGCGTGCCATGAAGGTTCTCTGCACATTTTCAAGGTCAGCAATTTCACCTGCCTTGAAAGGTGCAGTTAGTGTGCAGCAATATTCCAGCCTAGATAGAACAAGCGATTTGTAAAGTGTCAACATGGGCTTTGCATCACGTGCGTAGCTGACTGAATATTTTGAGAAAAAAATAAATTGTTCTTTTTCTTTAAAATGAAGAGTGCATTTTGTTTGTCATTCCCACATGTTGTAATACTGCATACACTGAGTGCACAGACCCATTCTCTAATCTCTAGGCAACTCAGGCTTATCGTGGCAAGGTTAAAAGCATTTGAAAAAAAACGTAGAGCTAATTGTGGTAGGGGACCTAAATGCTAAAGTGGGAGAAACATGCAGAGAGGGTGTAGTAGGTAAGTTTGGGGTGCCAGGTGTAAATGATAATGGGAGCCCTTTGATTGAACTTTGTATAGAAAGGGGTTTAGTTATAGGTAATACATATTTTAAGAAAAAGAGGATAAATAAGTATACAAGATATGATGTAGGGCGTAATGACAGTAGTTTGTTGGACTATGTATTGGTAGATAAAAGACTGTTGAGTAGACTTCAGGATGTACATGTTTATAGAGGGGCTACAGATATATCAGATCACTTTTTAGTTATAGCTACAGTGGGAGTAAAAGGTAGATGGGATACAAGGAAAATAGAATCAGTAAGTAAAAGAGAGGTGAAGGTTTATAAACTAAAAGAGGAGGCAGTTAGGGTAAGATATAAACAACTATTGGAGGATAGATGGGCTAGTGAGTTAGGCAATGGGGTCGAAAATGTATGGGGTAGATTTAAAAATGTAGTGTTAGAGTGTTCAGCAGAAGTTTGTGGTTACAGGCGAGTGGGTGCGGGAGGGAAGAGGAGCGATTGGTGGAATGATGATGTAAAGAGAGTAGTAAGGGAGAAAAGTTAGCATATGAGAGGTTTTTACAAAGTAGAAGTGATGCAAGGAGGGAAGAGTATATGGAGAGAAAAAGAGAGGTTAAAAGAGTGGTGAAGCAATGTAAAAAGAGAGCAGATGAGAGAGTGGGTGAGATGTTATCAGCAAATTTTGTTGAAAATAAGAAAAAGTTTTGGAATGAGATTAATAAGTTGAGGAAGCCTAGAGAACAAATGGATTTGACAGTTAAAAATAGGAGAGGAGAGTTATTAAATGGAGAGTTAGAGGTATCGGGAAGATGGAGAGAATATTTTGAGGATTTGTTAAATGTTGATGAAGACAGGGAAGCTGTGATTTCGTGTGTAGGGCAAGGAGGAATAACATCTTGTAGGAGTGTGGAAGAGCCAGTTGTGGGTGTAGGGAAGTTCGTGAGGCAGTGGGTAGAATGAAAGGGGTAAGGCAGCTGGGATTGATGGGATAAAGATAGAAATGTTAAAAGCAGGTGGGGATATAATTTTGGAGTGGTTGGTGCTATTATTTAATAAATGTATGGAAGAGGGTAAGGTACCTAGGGATTGGCAGAGAGCGTGTATTGTTCCTTTGTATAAAGGCAAAGGGGACAAAAGAGAGTGCAAAATTATAGGGGAATAAGTCTGTTGAGTGTACCTGGTAAAGTGTATGGTAGAGTTATTATTGAAAGAATTAAGAGTAAAACAGAAAGCAGGATAGCAGATGAACAAGGGGCTTTAGGAAAGGTAGGGGTGTGTAGACCAAGTGTTTACAGTGAAACATATAGGTGAACAGTATTTGGATAAGGGTAAAGATGTTTTTGTGGCATTTATGGATTTGGAAAAGGCGTATGATAGGGTAGATAGGGGGCAATGTGGCAGATGTTGCAGGTGTATGGAATAGGAGGAAGGTTACTGAAAGCAGTGAAGAGTTTTTATGAGGATAGTGAGGCTCAGGTTAGAGTGTGTAGGAGGGAAGGGACTATTTCCCAGTAAAAGTGGGCCTTAGACAAGGATGTGTGATGTCACCGTGGTTGTTCAATATATTTATAGATGGGGTTGTAAGAGAAGTGAATGCGAGGGTCTTGGCAAGAGGTGTTGGGCTAAAAGATAAAGAAGCAAATACAAAGTGGGAGTTGTCACAGTTGCTTTTTGCTGATGACACTGTGCTTTGGGAGATTCTGAAGAGAAGCTGCAGAGGTTGGTGGATGAATTTGGTAGGGTGTGTAAAAGAAGAAAATTGAAAGTGAATATAGGAAAGAGTAAGGTGATGAGGATAACAAAAAGAATAGGTGACGAAAGATTGGATATCAGATTGGAGGGAGAGAGTATGGAGGAGGTGAATGTATTCAGATATTTGGGAGTGGACATGTCGGCGGATGGGTCTATGAAGGATGAGGTGAATCATAGAATTGATGAGGGGAAAAGGGTGAGTGGAGCACTTCGGAGTCTGTGGAGACAAAGAACCTTGTCCATGGAAGTAAAGAGGGAATGTATGAGAGTATAGTTATACCAACGCTCTTATATGGGTGTGAAGCATGGGTGATGAATGTTGCAACGAGGAGAAGGCTGGAGGCAGTGGAGATGTCATGTCTGAGGTCAATGTGTGGTGTGAATATAATGCAGAGAATTCGGAGTTTGGAAATTAGGAGGAGGTGCGGGATTACCAAAACGATTGTCCAGAGAGCTGAGGAGGGGTTGTTGAGGTGGTTTGGACATGTAGAGAGAATGGAACGAGACAGAGTGATTTCGAGTGTATAAATCTGTAGTGGAGGGAAGGCGGGGTAGAGGTCGGCCTAGGAAAGGTTGGAGGGAGGGGTAAAGGAAGTTTTGTGTGCGAGGGCTTGGACTTCCAGCAAGCATGTGTGAGCGTATTTGATAGGAGTGAATGGAGGCATATGGTTTTTAATACTTGACGTGCTGTTGGAGTGTGAGCAAAGTAACATTTATGAAGGGATTCAGGGAAACCGGCAGGCCGGACTTGAGTTCTGGAGATGGGAAGTACAGTGCCGGCACTCTGAAGGAGGGGTGTTAATGTTGCAGTTTTATAACTGTAGTGTAAAGCACCCTTCTGGCAAGACAGTGATGGAGTGAATGATGATGAAAGTTTTTCTTTTTCGGGCCACCCTGCCTTGGTGGGAATCGGCCGATGTGTTAATAAAAAAAAAAAAAAGCTACGTTCCGAGCAGTACGCATGCGAACGTATATCTATGTGTGGACAGTTTAAGGGTTAAATACAGTGGACCCACGCTATTCAAACATTCTTCATTCCAGAATGCTGTTCAAGTGCTGTTACCAAACGAATTTATTCCCATAAGGAATGATGTAAATTAGATTAGTCCATTTCAGACCCCCAAAGATACACTTATAAAAGCATTACAATAATAAACTTACATAAAAGGGCAAGTTTGGAGTGTTCGAATAGTGAGGGTCCACTGTAATACTGTATTGTACCCCTAAACATTCTCCTTTTGGCCTATTTTCCTTTTATGAAATCGAGCTGCTAAGTAGGACAAGAAAGCAATGTCAGCCCTGTTTTAATATAACTTCTATTGTTATTGCTGCTGTGCTGGGTAACTTCACTCAGTGAAAATTGGATCCAGGAGTGAAACTGAAGGTGTATGACTCTTGGCATTCATGCAGGTTTGCCTGCTGCCATTATTGGCTTAAAGATAATTGCACAATTAGTGCTCATTCAAACAAGCTGTTTTGCTATGCCTTACTTAGTTAATTCTGGAGATGACATCTGGGAGGTAGTTTCCATGAAATAACACTACTACTACCTGTTGCAGTAGAGGTGACTGTAGTTTGGTAGCCCATTTTTCTTGAGGAGCAAATAGACAAGTTCTTCTTTGCCTTCATTCAACCCTAATTTTGTCTAAGCCAGATTATGGAGTGAGGATACTGTATATTCTTCAGTTACTCTTAATAAACTTAGTCGTTTATCAGGAAGGATTACGTTTATGTCTAGGGGTCTTTCAATCATCCCAGGCTGAGAGCCAGTATTAATAAATATCCTGTCTGTGCAGTATCAACACAATGCCCATTGAGTTCATTGTTTTGTTTGCTTCCCTTACCTTCATGATACTCTTACATACAGAATAATCACAGATTTCCCCAAGATTAATTTATTTAATTGTCAACCCTCATTGTTAATGCCCATCAGTCTTTGCTTTCAAGCTCTGATAACATCTCTTAATTTACCCTTTTATGTCCACCCTGCATCACTTTTCCTCCCTTTGCAGGAAATTCTTATAATTCAGCTTTGTTCCTTTCCTCTTTCCCTATCAGAAAGCTTGTATGTCTGCTAAAAGCAGGGGTTGGCAAACTGCGGCCTGCATGTGGTACGCAGCAACTTCAAATATTTATAAATAGTAAAACTAATGAACCCTCATTGTAAGTCACTTATTCATTTAAATTTTATTCATTCATTTATATTTATTTATTACTGTTTTTTTTTCTTGGGCCCTCAAAAAATGTGTAAAATATACGATGTGGCATCCGCAGTGAAAAAGGTTGGAGACCCCTGGCTAAGAGCTTGCCCTTTCTGTACTTGAACAGTCACTTGCTCCAACTACTGCAGTGTACACTGATGATTCCAAATCTCTAGATGCAGTAGGGTACCTGCCTCTTTTGCCAGAAAGAATATTTCAAGGACATTTACTAAAGTCAGTCAGCACTTTGACAGCAGAGTTAATTGCAATACTTGTCACGATTGTACAGACTGCAGCTGTGAAACAATGTGTGAAGAGGTGGACAAATTCCCAAAGTGCTTTATAATTTATCTAAAAGTTTGACTCTTCGCATCCTATTGCACTTAGTACAGTGGTACCTCAGTTACGATGGTCCCCAAAATCGCCCTTTTATGTAAGTTTATTTTTTTAAATGCTTTTGTAAGTATATTTTTGGGGGTGTAAAAGGACTAGTCTATTTTACATTATTCCTTATGGGGATAAATTCGTTTGGTAATGGCACTTGAACAGCATTCTCGAACAAAAAAATATCATAACTCGAGGTACCACTGTATTTAAGAGTAATTATGCCACATTTCAGCGAGCACAAAGTAGTAGTTTTTTACTAGATCCCTGGACACACTGATGCCCAAACCAATGAACATGCAGACTTGCCACTCAATCACAACCCACCAATCTCCCATTATTTAAATAAAAACTAAGTGCTAAACCCACAAGGGTCATACAGCACTGGGCTACAGTGTTGGCACCACTGTAGTCCGGTACATTCAACTTTTTTTGCATCCATTGTTAAACTTTGTTCTGCACGACAGCCACTATTTTTTTTTCCTTATCTACAGTACAGTGGACCCCCGAGTTTCGTAAACCCCGGAAATCGTACAATTATGTAAGTATAATATTGTCAGTGCTTGTGGAAGTGTATTTTTGGGGGTCTGAAATAGACTAACTTACGTGACATTTTTTCTTAAGCGAGTAAATTCGTTCGGTAATGGCACTTGAGCAGACTTCTGGAGTGAAGTTTTTACGAAACTCGGGGGTCCACTGTATTTTGATTCAAACTTTTCTCATGGTCCTGTCTGATGACATTCACTTCTGCTATACTTCTTCCCTCTAGTCTGATACCCAGTATTTCATTGTCAAGACTAAGAACTCTCCACTTTCTATTTTCTCTTCATAATAATAAAAGGATCATACAGCAACTTTCTCTCCAGAAGTAGGATCATCAGCAAAGAGCCACTGACTATCCCTTGATATCATTCATTTTTAAAACCTGCACATCTCCTAACACACTTTGAAGGAATGCTTGTGAAATGTAGACAGTATATTATATTGTGATGCAACATTTAAAATATTTTTTTGGGTGTTTAACAATATTCAAATGTTCCAGATGCAGTAGCTAATTCATCAGAGGAAGCTTACATAGGAAAATGTGTATTAAAAAGTGAATGTGAAGCTACTGCCCTTGAAGAGAATGGACATGATAAAGATGAACTTAGTGGAGGTTATAGTGGCTCCTTACCCGACTCCTCTGACGAGATGTCCCAGTGAGCCATCCATACCAAGAGTACAGCATTGAGTCTAGTTTTTCCAAGACATAACTGCAGAATGTTTTCCATATTATATATATATCTATTACGTTTAGTTTGGGTATTTTGCGCAGTATTAGTACAAATGTTTCATTTTCATAAGAATATGGTAGCATTGTGCCATATTAATCATAATAGTAACCACTATTGTAAATTTTAACAATTGCACTCATTTTAATATATGCATAGGTTATGGAATATAAAATTGGTGTATGTGTATATATAGGCTTGACAAGACTGCTCCAGTTAGAAACAAAAACATACATATACAGTGGAACCTCGGTACTCGAACTTAATTCGTTCCAGAAAGCTGTTCGAGTACAGAATTAATTTTTCCCAACCAGTTTTCTTTTTGGTTGGATGTTATCACTAATCTTCATAGGCCCCATGGTGACTTGTTTATACAAATACAATTTTATTTCTTTGCTCGTGTACATGGGTTTACATTACAATTATAAATTGAGGTGCAAGGAGAGCCTCTGGCATGCCTTGGCATTAGGGGCAGCTTAATCTAATGGCTTATAGACTATGAACATAATATTAGAGTAATTGAGTGAGTTTGTATTGGTAGATCGTTCAAATTATATGATAATACATTGTTCATTACAAAATGATGATAGACATTGTAACAAGTGTTTAGTAGGATGGAACATATTAGTAAAAATTAAATTATCTTAATGAAAATAACATTGAGCATTTTGAGAGTAATTTACAGTTTGAGTATTTAGTTTAGGGTGATTAGGTGGAAATAATTGTAAAAATTGAATTTATTTTATAGGAAAATAACTTTGAGCATTTTTGAAAGCAATTTACAGTATGAGTATTTAGTTTAGGGTGAGTAGGTGGTTTTTGAGAAGAGTCTTAAATTGATTTTCAGACAAGGTTATTTTAGCATTTCCTGGTAATGAATTCCAGATTCTGAGCCCCTTTATGTGCATAGAATTCTTACATAGGTTGCTGTGGACATGGGGTACATCAAAAAGGATCTGTATCTTGTGTTATGGTCATGGGTCCTATTAAAGTTGGTGAGGAGAATTTTGAGCGGAGGGTTTATATCAGCATGTAGAGTTCTATGTATGTAGTAGGCACAAGAATAAGTGTGAATGTTCTTTATGGTGAATAGTTTTAGGCTTTTGAATATTGGTGGAGTATGCTGTCTAGAGTGGGAATTTGTTATCATTCTGACTGCAGCCTTTTGCTGGGTTATGAGTGGTCTAAGGTGATTTAATGTTGTTGATCCCCATGCACAGATTCCATATGTGAGATATGGGTAAATGAGCGAGTGATATAGTGCAAGGAGAGCTGATTGAGGTACATAGTAGCGTATCTTAGATAATATGCCTACTGTCTTAGAGATTTTCTTGGAAATTTGTTGTGTGTGTGTTTGGAATTTAAGGCTACTGTCAATGTGGATTCCTAGGAATTTTCCCTTTGAATCTTGTGATGGGTGAACCGTTGAGTGTTATGTTAAGTGGAACATTTGTAACTCTGTTTCCAAACTGTATAAAGTAGGTCTTGTCAGTATTTAGAGTATTAGTCGTCATCCATGTCGATATTTTCTGAAATTCTGCATTAACAGTATTGGCCAGTATGACTGGATTTGGGCGAGAGAAGACGTATGTTGTGTCATCCGCAAATAATATGGGTTTGAGTAGTTGTGATGCATTAGGTAGGTCATTGATGTAAATGAGGAATAAGAGTGGATCCCAGTACACTTCCTTGAGGGACTCCGACTGTAATTTGCTGTGTGGAAGAGTTCGCTCCATTTGTGTACACGTATTGGCTTCTGTTACTGAGGTATGACTATGTAGTTGAGCGAGTGCCCTCTTATACCATAGTGTGCTAGTTTTGTTAGCAGTAAATCATGATCGACTGTATCAAAAGCTTTGCGTAGATCAATAAAGATTCCCAGTGGAACTTCTTTCTTCTCAAGTGCGGTATACTATATTAACTCTAGCATGTGTATAATGGCATCATTTGTGCTTTTGTTGGTCCTGAATCCAAACTGACTGGGGTTGAGTACGTTGTGTGAGATGAGGTAGGAATAGATCTGTCTATGAATTAATTTTTCAAAGATTTTAGAGAGCAGTGGTAAATTGGATATTAGTCTATAATTATTCAAGTTTGTTTGATCACCTCCTTTATGGATCGGGGTGACCCTTGCTATTTTGAGAATTGATGGGAATGTGGAGGTTTCAATGGATTTATGCAAAGAAACACGAAGTAGTTTACAGCAAAGTTCTGGCAGGTCGTGTTTCTTTGGTCGAGTGCCGAGCAAACGGTCAAGTACCGAGGTTCTACTGTACATATATAAAGACACTGTACTAATAACTTACCATGTTTCTAGTACTAATAATTATGACCAATGAATAGAATTAGCAAGTTATGCAATTAGCATGGTCAAGATCCCATTTTTTTTTAAGGTAGAATTAAAAAAGCAGACTATTATTCTGAGTGTTCATAGAAATTGATAGCACAGTGGAACCTCGGTTTTCATGATTACAGTGGACCCTCCCTTTTCGTGATTAATGCATTCCAGAGAGTCTGACGAAATGTGCTATTAACAAAAACTGAAACCATTTTCCCCATTAGAAATAATGTAAATCTAATTAATCTGTTCCAGACACCCAAAAGTAACAAAAAATAATTTTTTTAGAGACTATGTATAGATTTACATAAAGAAAAGAATGACAAATAAATATAAAGCACAAATAACATGTATAAATGAACATTTAACATGACACTTCAATAATGTTAAGACTTGTTGGTGTATGGAAGACAGGGAGGAGGGGAGAGGGAGGACTGATTATTGTTTGGAAGGGGAATCCCCTTCCATAAAGACTAAGTACCAACCCCATGGACTTCCCCAATGCCACAATAGATTCCGCAACAGGTGTAGGGTTGTCAGGTGTATGTGGGGAAGTACCCTGGCTGGTGTGTTCTTTCTTGAATTCTACAGTATTTCTCTTAACCCCTGTGGTTTAGCGCTTCTATTTGATTATAATAATAATAATAATACAGTATTTCTCGCCTTCTTTATCAAAGGGCTGGCACTTGGTGCTTTCTTTGGGCCTATGGTGACTTATTTAGCAGTCACACACAATAAACAAGTGCAAAACACACTGGATTATTACGAAATGTTTCGTATCCCCTTGCAAGGTTATGTTCACTCACCGAGAAACAAGCCACACTGAATCAATGCGTGTACTCATCTATTTGTGGTTGCAGGGGTCGAGTCATAGCTCCTGGAATGGCCTCTTCACTGTTTGCTACTAGGTCCTCTCTTCCTGCTCCATGAGCATTATCAAACCTAGTCTTAAAGTTATGCATGGTTCCTGCCTCCACTACATCACTTTCTAGGCTATTCCACTTCCTGACAACTATGACTGAAGAAATACTACCTAACATCTCTGACTCATCTGAGTCTTCAACTTCCAACTATGATCACTTGTTTCTGTGTCCCATCTCTGGAACATCCCGTGTTTGTCCACCTTGTCAATTCCTCGCAGTATTTTATATGTTACCATGTCTTCCCTGACCCTCGTGTCCTCAGGCCGATTTCCTTTAACCTTTCTTTGTAGGACAATCCCCTTAGCTCTGGCACTAGTCTTGTTGCAAACCTTTGCACTTTCTCTAATCTCTACGTGCTCCGTACGACCGACGGAAACTGAGGCAAGTCACGAAAACAGAGCCTATATTTTGACAAAAAAACGCTGACGATAACTGAAAATCACGAAAAGAGAGGGTCCACTGTAATTCGTTCCAGAAAGTCTGATGAAAACCAAATTGTACAAAAACTGAAGCAATATTTCCCATAAACAATGCAAATCCAATTAATCCATTCTAGACACCCAAAAATATTAACAAAAAATACATTTTAGAAAGTAACTATAGTTTTACATACAGAAAACAATGAGAAATAAATATAAATTCAAATTCAATTCAAATTCAAATCCTTTATTTCATGTAATACAAGGTGGGGGGTACTTATAGTTATACATTAAAGTTGATATTACAAGATGGCCAATAATATGCCTAGGTATGCCTAGGCTTTTCAGGCAGTCTTATGATAGGTCTTACTCAATAGCTATACAATGGATATACAGATTGTAAGGTTAGGTTTACAAAATTTAGGTACTGGAATTTAAACATTGAGAATTTAACAATTAGTATAAAAAGTTAGCAATTAGTTTATATATTAATGATAAAGGTGGTATATTGGCATAATATAGATTCTATATTGGAGTATCTTAGGCAAACTTATGACTAGCTTAAGTATTATGGAGCAATAGTTGTATTAGAATTTTGGTTGGAACTGTGCAAATTAAGGGAATCACAGATATCAATAAGTGTATTTTGCTGTGGTTAGTAATGTGCAAATTAAGGAGAATCACAGATATCAATAAGTGTATTTTGCTGTGGATATGTGCAAGATAAAGTAGTTTTCGTATGGTTAACTACCGGTTGGGTGCGTAAGTGAGATAAGATGTTTTTAACGGTGCTTTTGAAAATGGAGGTTGTGTCTGCAGTTCTAGAGTTTTCAGGCAGGGAGTTCCAGATTTTAGGCCCTTTTATGCGCATTGAATTTTTGTATAGATTTAGTCGGACACGGGGGAAAGTCAAAGAGATGTTTATGTCTGGTATTATGTCTATGGGTCCTGTCACAACTGTCAAGAAAGTGTTTTAGCTCAGGGTTAAAGTTGGAATTAATGGTTCTATAAATGTAGATAGCAGAGTAGTAAGTATGGATGTTCTGAACAGTGAGTAGGTTTAGGTCTTTGAAGAGTGGGGGTGTGCTGCCTAGCGTTGGATTGTGTGATAATTCTTACTGCGGCTTTTTGTTGGGTTATTATTGGCTTTAGGTGGGTAATTGCTGTTGATCCCCATGCACAAATGGCATATGTGAGGTAGGGATAGATGAGTGAGTAGTATAGTGTGAGTAGGGCTGATTGTGGTACATAATACCGTATCTTAGAGAGGATCCCCACAGTTTTGGACACTTTCTTTGTTATGTGTTGGATATGGGTGCTGAATTTCAGGCTGCTGTCAAGGTGAAGGCCCAGGAACTTGCCCTCGTTATGTCTAGCAATAGGTGTAGAGTTGATCTTAATGTTTAATTGTGGATCATCTGTTCTGTTGCCAAACATAATATAGAAGGTCTTATCAGTGTTGAGTGTAAGTTTATTGGCAGTCATCCATGTTGCTATTTTTATTAATTCGTCGTTAACAATGGTGTTAAGCGTGGCAAGGTTTGTGTGGGAGATGACATAAGTTGTATCGTCAGCAAAGAGTATTGGTTTCAAGTGTTGTGATACATTGGGAAGATCATTGATGTATAAGAGGAAGAGCAGGGGACCAAGGACACTTCCTGCGGTACGCCGGTGTCTAGTGGTAGTGTCGTGGAGGATGTGTCTTTAATAGTGACATACTGGTACCTATTAGTGAGGTAGGATTTGAGGTATGCTAGTGCATGACCTCTTATTCCATAGTGGTCAAGTTTGTGGAGTAGGATGCCGTGGTTTACTGTGTCAAAAGCTTTCCTTAAGTCAATAAAAAGTCCTAGTGGATATTCCTTATTTTCAAGTGCTGTGTAAAGCAGGTCTATCATTTTTACTATTGCATCATTAGTGCTTTTATTTTTCCTGAAGCCAAATTGGCAGGGGTTGAGTATGCTTTGTGTAGTTATAAACGAGTATAATCTCTTGTGCACAAGTTTCTCGAATATTTTGGATAGCAATGGTAGATTTGATATAGGCCTGTAGTTATTTACGTCTGTAGGGTCACCACCTTTGTGTATTGGTGTAACCCTTGCTGTTTTGAGTAGTGTTGGGAAGGTGCTAGATTCTAATGATTTGTTAAAAAGTAAAGAAATAGGATATGAAAGGACATGAGCAGCTCGTTTGTATATTAAGGGTGGAACTTGAGACAGATGTCCTGATTTATTTTTAAGTGACTTGATTATCATGGAGACTTCAGTGGGTTCTGTAGGTGCAAGATATAAGGAGGATGGGAAATTCCCATCTAGGTAATCACTTGCTCGGGCATTGGTATCTGGAATTTTACTGGCAAGATTTGATCCTATAGTTGAGAAGAAGTCATTTATCTTGTTTACTGTATCAATAGGCTGTAGTGGTGTTTCGTTTGGTTTAGTTAGGACAATATCCCTATTTTTTTCTGTTTGTGGGTGCCCATAATCTGTGAGAGTGTTTTCCAGGTCTTTTTATATCTCCTCTTGTTTCAGTGAATCTGCTGGAGTAGTACAATTGTTTGGCTTTTTTATTAGTTTGGTGAGAACTGATGAATAGTGTTTAACAAACTCCTTATGTATGAATCCCGTCTATATTGCTTCTCATATTGATGTTTCTTGTTGATGGATTTTAGTAAGTTGTTAGTTAGCCATGGGCAGCCTAACCGTTTATTCGTAATCTGTTTCATTTTATAGGACAATGTTTGTTGTATAGTCTATGTAATTTATTAAGAAAGGTGTCTGTCCACTCATCGATACCCTTGGCATTTGGGAATTCTGTAGCCCAGTCAACTGTGTCTAGCTCTGTTGTGAAGTTATTTATTGAAGCTTGGTCATGGAGTCGGAATGAAACTTTGGTGTATTCTAGGGGCGGTTTACTAATGTTTGTTAAGAGGAAGGTGGGGTAGTGGTCTGTGGTGCTGTCTGTTATTATCCCCGATTTAAGGGGGGCTAGGATATTGGTCCATATATGGTCGATTATGGTTGCACTCGTATCGGTAAGTCTAGTTGGTTTGGTTATTGTTGGTATGAGAAGTGTGTTGTTCATATTGTTGATGAAATCGGTTACTGGCTGGTCATCTGGTAGATGACTAATGAAATGGATAAATTAACATTTAACATCACTTTTACCTTTATTGAAGACTCTTGTTGGCGTATGGGAGAGGTTATTGGTTGGAAGGGGAATCCCCCTCCATGCAACTGCCTTGCCTTTTCACAAATTATAGACTCCAAAACACTATCTCCCGCTAACTTTTTCGTTGATCCACACCAACAACTCAACATCTTTGATTGTTTGCAATCTGTTTCGTTAGCACATTTACCCCTTGAGCAACATCAGCTTCCTCGATTTCTTTCTTCGCCAGGATGGAACTGATTATTGATGCAGATTTCCCGTACATCCTGGCGAGATCGGTCACACGTATGCCACTTTCGTACTTAGCTACAACTTTTTTTTTAATTCATGTTTCTCGCCTTTATCAAAGGGCTGGCACTCAGAACTTTCTTTGGCCTCAGTGGCTTATTTAGCAGTCGTACTCAATAAACAAGCACAAAAAACAGATTACAAAATGTTTCGGCTGAACGTGCGGGGTGATGCTCACTCAACGATAAAGGCAGACCGAGTCACTCGGCACTTGAGTGGCCAGGTGGGCAGGCAGACACGTTCGGTACAGACCGTTGTCAACGCTATGAAAACAGAAGTACACGAAAACTGACAAAATTTAGACGGAAAAAGTAAAAAACCGAATCCTACGAAAACTGGGGCATACAAAAACCGAGGTTCCACTGTAATTCCTTTAATCAGTAATTTTACTATTATAGCTCTACCTATGAGGAATGTTAAAAAGGTAGCTTGAGTGACAAGATGTCAGACACCTTTGTGGCTATTTGTTAACTTTGAGCAGACCACAAGTTAATTTTAGCACTTAAGACATACTGGAATGATCATATATTTATTATTATTATTATAATCAAATAGAAGCGCTAAACCACAGGGGTTATACAGCGCTGCAGGTTATTGTAGGATGCAGGGAGAGTGAGTTGTAAGAGGGAGATGGACGATTAGTAGGGTATGGAGTGCTAGATGACGGTGGGTAGTGCAGGGGAGGAGGGTAGCAAGAGATCGAGGTAGAAGGGACTGAGGGAGGTGCTAGAGGTATAATCTTCAGAGTTTGTGTAGTAAGTCAGTTTCTGTCAAAAAGTCAACAAGAGAGTCAGGATTAAAGGAGGGTCCATCTGCAAGAAGGGAAGGTAAAGAAAGGGCCGCAGAGCGAAGACGTCGTTGAAGGTAAATTCTGCGTGCTCGTTGATAGAGTGGGCAGTCCAACAGGATATGTCGAACAGACACTGGAACCTGACAATGCTCACAGAGAGGGGCAGGGAGCCTCTCCATGAGATACCCGTGAGTAAGACGAGTGTGGCCGATGCGAAGACGGGAGAGAGTAGTCTCCCAACCTCGACATTGGTGACAAGAAGGCCAGAAACCTATAACCGGTTTAATAGAATGAAGTTTGTTATTCAGCAGGTCAGACCAGCGTTGTTGCCAACGGGTGCGAAGGTGGGTAGCAATGACCGCAAAATAGTCCGTGAAAGGAACACCTCTATATGAAACTGGAAGGTCATGTACTGCTGACCGCGCAGCAGTGTCTGCCTGTTCATTGCCCTGTACGTCAACATGACCAGGGACCCAACAAAAACAATATCTTTATGCTTGCTAAAGATACGGCGTAACCAAAGGTGGATACGAAGAACTAGGGGTGAGGTGTATCAATTTTACGGATAGCCTGTAAAGCACTAAGGAGTCTGAAACGACCACAAATGGTGACTCAGGCATAGATGCAATCGGATAAGTGCCACAAGAATGGCATACAATTCAGCCGTAAATATGCTAGCCGAGGGTAATAGATGCCCTCGTACAACGCTGTCCGGAAACACTGCTGCGAATCCGACGCCGTCAGATGACTTTGAACCATCGGTGTATACTGCGATGGCATGGGAATGAGAACGGAAGTGGTCTAGAAAGAAAGAGCGAGAAGCCGCCGTAGGTAGTTGGGCTTCGCGCAAGGTAGAGGAATAGAACAGACACGGACAGCAGGAACTTCCCAAGGGGGTAGGGAAAGGGAGATGTCACATGAACATATAGAGGTGGGAGCTGAAGGAAGACACGAGTGAATGTAGACGAAGAGAAAAGGGACGAAGTAAGCAGGGGCGACGAACAAATCCAGAGCGCCTACTAACATCTGTAACAATCCTATACATGGAAGGATTGTGGAGGTCATGAGAGCGAACATAATAGCGAATGCAATGTGCATCTCGACGATCGGACAAGGATGGAATGTTCGCTTCTACATAGAGGCTCTCAACCGGGGAAGAACGAAAAGCACCAAGGCATAAGCGTAATCCCTGGTGATGGATGGGATTAAGGCTGGAAAGAGTGGCAGGAGAAGCTGCCGAATATATCTGGTCACCATAATCGAGTTTCGATAAAATTAGGGCCGAATGTAGGCGAAGGAGAGTTCTACGATCAGCCCCCCATGAAAGATGTGCGAGGGTTTTAAGGAGGTTCAGCGGCCTTCAGAGAGGTAATGTGAGGTTTCCAGGACAATCTGCGGTCAAACAGGAGGCCGAGAAACCTGACTGTATCACGTTCTGGGATACGTGAGCCGTATAGGTACAATGGATGATCAGAGACCACTGAACGTCTAGTGAACGTAATTTGATGAGTTTTGCCACTAGAAAATTTAAACCCGTGAGTGGTGGCCCAATCAGAAACCTGGTTGATGGCATGCTGGAGGGAAACTGCAATGAGGTGACAGTCAGCACCTGCACAAGCTATAGCAAAGTCATCCACATAGAGCGATGACCAAATATGTGGATGGAGAACAGATGCCAGATTATTTATAGCAAGCAGAAAGAGTGTTGTGCTCAGAACATATCCCTGGGGGACACCTTCAGCTTGGACAAATTCGGGAGAGTTCATTACTAACCCGGACCCGGAAATGTCTGTCAGTTAAGAAGGCCTTAAGAAAGAATGGTAGGTTGCCTCGGAGGCCTAAAGAGTGGGCCTGGGCCAAGATATTATATCTCCAAGTTGTGTCATAAGCCTTCTCAAGGTCGAAAAGATAGCGATAACCGAATGGTTATTCGCAAAGGCATTACGAATATACGTATCCAAGTGCAGCAAGGGGTCAATGGCAGAACGGCCCTTACGGAAGCCATATTGACTAGGGGAGAGACTATTGTGAGTCTCTAAATACCACATCAAACGTCTATTAACTAGACGTTCCATCACCTTGCAAATTGCACTGGTAAGAGCGATGGGACGGTAGTGAGAGGAATCACGTCCCGTAGTACCTGGTTTTCGAAAAGGAGAACAATAGCAGACTTCCACAGCTGGGAAGAACTCCTTGCGACCATATGAGATTAAAGAGTCGTAAGAGGACAGTAAGAGCAGACAGATGTAAGTGCTGTAGCATACGAATATGTATGCCGTCTGGCCCAGCTGCCGATGATCGGCAAGCAGAGAGTGTTGCCTCCAGTTGTTGAAGGGTAAAAGGCACATTATAGGATTCTTCTCTAAGAGAAGAAAAATCTAAGGGCTTTAACTCGCTGGCAGGCTTAGAAGAAAGGAACGAGGGGCATAGATGTAGCCCTGAGAAATGCGGACGAGATGATTACCAATTTCAGTGGCAACGGCAAGAGGGTGTGCTATATCAACACCAGCAACCTGAAGAACAGGAGCCGGGTCGGGGAGAATTTACCACTCAATTTCGCACTTTCTTCCAGACTGCACTCATCGAGGAAGCCGAAGTGACAGTAGAAACGTAATCTCGCCAGCAAGTGCGTTTAGCATCACGTATGACACGGCGAGCAATAGCTCTCTTCTGCTTGAAATCAAGGAGTCTCTCTGTGGTTCTGTTATACCGATACCTGCCCCATGCAGCGCGTTTCAAACGCACTGCCCGAGACAAGTAGGAGACCACCAAGGCACGCACTTCTGAGGATGCTTGCCCGAGGTTTGGGAATAGGGGGGGAGACTATTGTGAGTCTCTAAATACCACATCAAACGTCTATTTAAATAGACGTTCCATCACCTTGCAAATTGCACTGGTAAGAGCGATGGGACGGTAGTGAGAGGAATCCGTCCCCGGGAGTACCTGGTTT
>WNWK01009270.1:47765-77974 GCA_009830355.1 Cherax destructor
TGTGCGTCCGTCTGACTGTTGGAGATGTGTGTATTGGGGGAGTGACATACTTATCCCAAAATTCAAGTGGATGCATAGGTATGGGTGGTAAACTATCAGTAGTTCCACATGTGCTAGCAGGGTTGGCTAGCTCCTCCACAATTGGTGTGTGTGATGGCACTCTGGTATCACCAGAATCATTTGCGGGGAGGTTGGACTCGTCCACACTTTGCAGAGGTTCAGTCTCAGATCTGGTTGTGGTAGACTGGATGGCCTCGTCCTCAAATGGCATTAAAGGACTGTTGTCATTTTTACGTCGAAGGTTGTTTGGGTTCCGACTGCAGTCCTTATGGGAGACTGTAACCCCTTCTTCTTTACAGTTAATGCACTTATACTTTTGGCTGTCAAAGCCTACTGTGCATTCTTTAGTGGAATGTTTCCCAGTAAGATGTGCGTAAAGGTCCCATTTCGCCCGGTCAAATTGCCAGCGTGGGCTACGAGGGGGTGGAAAATACGAAGGGACAGACCAGGTGAAGTCAAGGACAGTTGAGGAAGAGCAGATGGAGAGATCGGTGCAGGAGAAAGAATGAGTTCGAGGATCAAAATGGGTAGGAGTACCCGTATTTAAAACATGGAGGGGGAGAGAAGCAAGAAATGCCTCCAACTGAACACCACGGGAGTCACAGTGGGACCCTCCCCAGAGAAAATGGGCAAGGAAGAAACCAGAAAATCAACATCTGGGATAGACAATGCCCGCAAAGGGAAGAGATATAAAGAACAGAGTGTATACCACTTATTCAAGTGGATACGGGCTGGGATGTAATGTAGAGAAGAATGAACATAGAGCTGACGGTATGGAACACCAGTGCGTATAAGAAGAGCACATTCGTTAAAGGTTCCATCGGAAAAAGGATCTGATGAATACAACAAATCATAGCCTGAAAAGGGCCGGATAACAGCGGATTGTAATTTGGGTTCTTGCAAACAGACCCCCAACAGGGGAAAACTGGGAGATCAACACCTGAAGCTCACCCCGGTTACCCCTGAGGCCTCGGATATTCCACTGCAAATAAGCCATGATTTATAGAGAGAAAGATAGAAGTCGAAGTTAGAGGTATCTATGGACTAGGGTTAGAAAAGTCCACGTGTGGAGGCAGTGGAAGACTCGTAATCAGAGGAGTGGGACGCTGTGAAGGAAAGAGGGGTGTAGACGGAGAAGAGAGAGGAGGAGGAACCGAAGGTGGAGCAGTGTCCATCAACGTTCCAGACTCTCTAATAAATTCTGCGATAGCTTCCAGTGTTTCGGAAGACAAAGATGCAGAATGTGGGACTACATTGGAAATGGAAGGAGAGTGAGCAACTATCGGGGAGACTATAGACTGTACTAAAGTAGAGGGCGAGGAGATGGAAGAGGAAACTGTCAAAGGGGCTTGGAAGGGGACAGGAGTGGAAGCGGCCTGGGGAGAGGCAGTCAAGGAAGGAACTTGGGAGGGGACAGGGGATGATGATATTGTATGAGGAGGAGGATGAACCTCCACACACGCTACAGAACTAGTCGGAGGCGAAGAACCCGGCAATGGGGATTTTTTGCCGGACTTATGAGAAGAAGGGGGCAGTGAGGATTAGGTGGTGGACGAGGGAGTAAAGACACAGAACTGTGCAAGTGAGGAAAGGAAGGGGTGTGGACAGTATGGGATGCCGAGGTAGGGACCTCGGAGCCAAGAACAGCAAAAGGATTCGAGACAGGGGTTACTGAGGATGAGGCGACCACAGAGGAAGCCGCGGAAGTTGGGACCCCAGAAGTGGGGCGATGTTTAGCAATATGAGAATAGGAAATACGGGGAAGTCTCCCTTGAAGGCGTAGATGAGACGGCCATAGCATAAGAGAAGCCTTCTGCCTCTTTGAGACAACGGATTTCCCGCTCATTTAGATAAACCTGACAATGGCGAGAGTACGATGGATGCGCCTCATGACCGTTAAGGCAAGAGGGAGGTAGATTACAAGGACTGGCATGGTTGTCGGCACCACAGACTGGGCATTCGCCCATGGACCTGCAATATTTTGCTGGATGACCAAAACGCCAGCAGTTTCTACACTGTTGCGGTGTAGGGGTCACCTTTCGGACTTGTAACCGGTGACCTGCAATGTAGACCGAGGATGGAAGTTCATGGCAGTCAAATGTCAAACGAGCTATATTGCAAGGATAACGTCTTCACTTATTGGCAGGGAGGACAAAAGTGTCAACTTTAAGGATAGGGAGTGCTTGGAGCTCAAGCTGCTCCAAAATGTCATCACCACATGTCTGGAAATTCCGTTGGACAATGGTGTGGGGCAAAATGACAGTACCACTACAAGAGTTGAGAGAATGATGCTTGTCAATAGTGATAGGAATAGTATCTATGGTCGTAAGAAGAGAAAGATCGTGAGCTTGGCCAGCATTCTGGACCGTGATGATGCGAGTGCCGCTCTTGAGAGCGTGAAATGAGATATATTTACCAACATGGCATAACAGAGCCTTACCAATACTATGATCTGAAAGATAGGTATTAGGAGAAGTCGGTCGTAGAGTAAAAAACTTTGTCCATTGAGTAGTGTGAAACAGTGTTTAAGGGGAGTGTGTGACGAGCTGGTTGTTTCTGAGATGAAAGAGAAGGAAGTGTCGAATCGTCATGTAAGGGTCTTGGTTGTTTGGGTGTGGGACCGGGGGTGGTCTGACGTGTGACGGGCGAGCAATTCGAAAATTGCTGCACCATTGAGGGAGAAGCCGGAATCAAGGTCAGAGAAGAGCGAAGGTCAGACATATCGAAAGGGCCAGTTGGAACCCTGGTACCTGAAGCAGGTGACAAACCGGCACCAGCAAGAGGTACAGGGGTATTAGAGGTGTCCGAAGAGTTGTCCATTAACAAGGTAGGGTCAGAACTAGGTGCGGTATCAAGAAGGGGCCCGGGGGTAGGTTCACGGATTAGGGCATCCATGGTTAGATTACTTCTTTCTTTTTGTTTTTAAGAAAAAAAAGAAAGAAAAGAAAATAAAAATAAAAAAAAGAACAAAAAAAGGGGGAACGTGGAGGAATAGCTCCTAAGAGGAATGAAAGGGGCGTAAATCCCCCTCCGTGCCCAAGAGGACCTCAACACCGCAAGTAGTGCAGATGCTGCATGGAACCCGTGCCATACCCTACCCTTTATGCCAGTAAACCAGCAATCCGGGATAGCAACCTCACATCCACCGAGCCACCTCGGCGGACAAGACAGAGGGTGGCCGGATATTCGCCACAAAGCATACCTCCTTCGACCACCACCCCCAGAATCCGAAAGGCAGCCTCCAGAGATACACCCGTCGCCCGAAAGATGCCCAAAGCCACCCCCGGGAGACCGGAGAGGGATCGGGACATCCCCAGGCGATCCAGATTCCACAGCAAACTACACCACCGCCAAGAACCTCAACGGAATGGGATGGACCACGGTACCCCTCCCACTACCTAGGAACTAGAATGCCTGTGGAGGGAAGTTCCCAGGGTAAAAATGGGAAGGAAATAAGGGAGGAAGGAGGAGGAGGAAAGGGAAAAGGGAGGATGGGGAAAATGGGAAAAGGGAGGGGGGATTGGGGGGTAATTAGGTTCTGTCTGAGGAAGAAGACCAAGAGGTCCAATTCCTCAGACCGATAGCCTCTTTACCACGACAAGGAGATCCCCTAAAAGAGGTATTCAGGTACAAGCACACCTAAATACAGTTACATAAATTATCATACTTAGTAGCATATGTACAGTGGACCCCCGAGTTTCGTAAAAACTTCACTCCTGAAGTCTGCTCAAGTGCCATTACCGAACGAATTTACTCCCTTAAGGAAAAATTTCACGTAGGTTAGTCTATTTCAGACCCCCAAAAATACACTTCCACAAGAACTTACAAAATTATACTTTCATAATTGCACGATTTCCGGGGTATTCGTTAACCGAGGGTCCACTGTATGTGGAAATTACCTAGGATAACCCCAAAAAAGTCAGCGACTTATTTCCATTGGGGTCCTTGTAATAAATTATTTAAACCTTATTAGTTTAAACAGCTAAGTAACTCAACTGTGTGAAAAACAGTTACAATACAAGGATATATACTACTAGGAATAAGGTAAACTGAGTTATTTACATTAACATTAAAGAGAATATCAGATCATTGTGGTCTGTGAGGAAACAGGCTCAATATTTCCACCCTTCCCATGGTTCGATCCCCAGCAAGGGTGAAAATATTGGGCCAGTTTCCTTACACCTGCTGTCCCATTTACCTAGCCAGCAAGTAGGTACCTGGGTGTTAGTCGACTGCATGGTTCTCATCCTGCAGCGACAAGATTTAAGGAAGGACCCCAGTGGAAATAGGAGTCCTCGATGACACACTGACTTTCTTGGATTATCCTGTTCATTCAGGTTAAAAATTAATGCTATAGTAATAGGTACATGTATGTTAGCTATATTAGAAATCACTCTCCTCAAATTCTGTAGCTTCTTTCATTAGGTACCTTTTAGCTCTTTCTGATTATTATTATCCCCTCAAGGGAGGTTCCTTGATGCTGGTGAGGGGCTCTTGATCTAGGGAATTGGATCTGTGCTCCAGTTCCCTGAATTAAGCCTGAATACCTTCCACATCCCCCCACAGACGCTGCATAATCCTACGGGTTTAGCGCTCCCCCTTGATTATAATAATAATAATGATTATTATTAGTATTATAATCAAAAAGAAGCACTAAACCACAGGTTTCATACAGCAGCTCTTTCTGAACTGGCTTTGATATGTGCAGGCAGTCCGTTCCACTCATATATTGCTGTATAATAAAGTTTGTTTGAAGCCTGACCACCTACTGTGGGTACTACAAACTTGTTCTCTACCCTTAGTACTATACCTGTTTTTGGTTCCCAGCATTGACAAACTTAGCAGCAAGATGTTCTGGACTCTGCTTGTGAGCAGTTTTATAAACATGATTTAACTTCACTTGTTTTACTGTCTTCAACATTCAGCATATCCAGTTATTGTAATTCATTCTGACCCACATGCTCTCTTTCACCCAGGTCCAGGATGAATCTCACCATTTTGTTCTGGGTGATTTGTATTTTTTTTTTTTTTTTTTTTTTAAAGCAGAGTACCATGAAGATCAAGAGTAATCTACATGGCACTGTATAAGAGCTAGATATAGTATAGGGTCCTGCAATCCTCAGTAATTAGACACTGTGCCTGTTTGTGGAGAAACTTTACCTCTTCAAGGGAGGCTCCTTGACACAGTGAAGAGGCTTTGGACCCTTCAGTCTTCTTCCTCTGACCGAACCTAATTACCCCCAATCCCCTCCTTCTCTCTCTCTCTCCTTCTCCCTCCTCCCTTTCCTGTTGTTGGGAAAAGGGTGTCGATATCCATCCCATTCCATTGAGATCTTTGGTGGTGGTGATGTTTCCTGTGAAATCATCTCCAGAGTTCCAGGGGGTAGCTCAGGGTTTCCTTTAAAAGATGGGTATACGTATCTCTGAAGGCTGCCTGTTGGTTCTGGGTGGTGGTGGTTGATGTAGGTATGCCTTGTGGCGGATTTCCGTCTGCCATCTCTTTTTCTCTGCCGAGGTGGGTCGGCGGATGTTAGGTTGCTATCTAGATTGCTGGTTTACTGGCATGAAGGGCACGGGTTTCATGGTGACCCATGGCCTTGTAGGCAAAGCTATCTCTTCACATGCTGAGGGTCAAGAGCCGGGAGAGTAAATATTAAATAACTTAATTTCTCTGAGATACCAGAGATTATCAGTCATGAATATATTATTATTTATTACAAACATAACTAAGTGCTAAACCTTCAAGGGTCATACAGCACTTAGTCATGAAAATAAAGACTGAATAATTACCAGTTATATTATACATGAAACTAAAACATCCAAGACTCATACTATTTAAAGCTTTAAAAACATTTTGAAAACTGAAAAAATTACATTATTAATAAACTGAAAATTGAAAATCTCTAATTATTGTTCTGAACTTGAACAACTCCCCATTATTAATCCTTTCACTATCACAACCCTGGAAATAAAAGTGCTGATAGTGTTGATTTAAAAAAAAAATGTTAATAATTTTATCTTCTCAAATGGTAGAGAATCATTTTCTGAAGTTACACACTAAAAATGAAAAAATTGTCAGAAAACTTATGAAATTATGTCTTATTGGTAAATCTTCCAGATTATAGGACCAGTATTCTCAGAGATAACATATTTAAGAGATACGTAGTAAGATATTTTTCATTGTCAGTACCTTATGGTTTTAATAAGGCCAGTGATGCTGAAATCTGCTTATCAGGACAAAATTTTCCTCCCTTTAAGAACTGCATGATTCATAACTTAACACAAATGGGGTGAATAATACAAACAAAATGTCTAGGTCATATACTTTACCAAATTTCTGTACAGAATTAGGTTTTAAATGTACAAGAACAAAGCATACAATTTCAATCATACTATAATAAAGATATTAGAAACTACAAAAAATTGATATGTCCTAAATTCTGTACCTCATAACAGGTTATATATGAATGTGCTGCTAGTGTTGTTTTCCATTATGGCAAAAAGATATCTATAGCATTTTACTAGAAATTACAATTGCTTAACATATTATGGTAATATTGCACAAGATATATGTAACAAAACAGTAGGGAAAAGCCAAACATTTCATTAAGACAATTTAAGTCATAGCTATTAACAGATTATTATTAAAGTTTTGGCACAACTCAATTATACTTGTAAAAGGAGATATTAGTGTCATTAATACCAAATAACTGTACAGTAGTACAAGGGAGCCCCAACTTATGAACTCATTACATTCCCAGTTTCAGCTTATGAATGAGGCATTTGTAACCCTGAACCTATTCTCTAATTGATGGATAATTACGTACCACATATTCATAACTCTAGATTGACATTCATAAAACAATCATTTTATGAACACAGTACAGTATTATTATTATTATAATCAAATAGAAGCGCTAAACCACAGGGGTTTCACAGTACAGTAGCATGTATTTTTGGTGTTTATAAATGCAGATCTTTGTAACTTGTGTGTTCATTAGTCAGGGGACCCTATGTAATAATGCCTTCAAGCCATATAAACTCACAAGTGTATTATGAACACAGAATTATAAAGCTGTTAAGGAATGGCAGTAAACAAAGCCATATTAGACGTGCCAAACATGAGCGATAATGTTGATGTAACCATAGCACGTTTTTATTTCAATAGAAAAATATAAATTTTTCTCAAATTCATCATGAATAGTGTGCAAGCATTATCAGTTCTTCCAAAAATGGGATATTAAATTAGCTTTCTAAAGTTGCATACTAAGCATGCAAATTGTTGCGGAGTTGAAAACCAGTTCTTGCCCGAGGATACATTTGATCTTGAAAACTTATCTGTTTATACAATAACTGCCTGAAAGGCACTTTATCATTATTATGAAATTTGGCAAAGTTTTCTAAACTTAAAATATTTAGTTTTACTTTAACAGGAAGGTAATTTGACTATGTATATGAGTACATGTTTAACGTATGCTTAGTAACTTTTCTTAAGAGTATAAATGGCTTCTATATTTTCTGTTCTCTTACCTTGACAGCTGGGTTACCTAAAGTGCAGTGGTTCATACAGTCTCATTATTAGGGTATTATATTCAGAAAAAAGCTGCTTAACCCTTTGGGGGTCGGTGCCGTACTAGTACGTTTTACGAGCAGGGGTTGGTGCCGTACTAGTACGCCCAAATTCTAGCGGCCTCAATTTAAGCAGAAAACGTCTGGTAGGCATACATATGAAAGAATGGGTCTGTGTGGTCAGTGTGCGCAGTATAAAAAAAATCCTGCAGTATACACTGCATAATGAGTGAAAAAAAACTCTGACCGTTTTTTTCGATTAAAACAGCGACTTTGCAGTCGATTTTCGTATAGTTTTTATTGATGTATTCTCGTTTTCTTGGTCTCATTTGATAGAATGGAAGATATATTACAGAAATAGAGATGATTTTGATTGGTATGACAATGACAAGTACCTTGAAATTGAGCTCAAAGTAGTGAAAATGTTCGATTTTTGACGATGTTCAAGAGTAAACAAATCACACCATGCCTCAATACACATACACTGGTGAGTCTTATATTCATGCACAAGTGCTCTGATATTATTTATACCATTTTTACAATGATGCAGTTATATACATAACAGTAAATCTTCTATTTTTTGTGAGAATAAAAATTCAAAATGAAAAGCAAAAGTAAAGGAACAGGGGCCTGGAGACGTGACTAATGAACAGAGAACATGTTATTTTAGTGCCAGGAATGTCTGCCTTGTTTACTCTGGACCCTATTTTGAAATTATCATCGTTTGAAATTTGTGTGAAATTGGAAAATTTCCATTTTCTGACCACTATTTTGGGTAGATGAAATTGGTAAATAGGCGGTTTCATGTACGCAATCGATAGACGAAATGGAGATCTAGCGAAATAGCTATAATTTTAGGAGACTGACACATTGGAATTTGTCGAAAATAGGGCTCAAAGTGGGCAAAATCGCCGATGCGTAAGTGTCATGGCTGCCGCTAACTTCGCGAAAGCATAATTCCGTTAGTTTTCGATCAAATTTCATAATTTTGGTGGCGTTATGATCGGAAAAAGATTCTCTATCATTTCGTAAGAAAAAAATAATTTTTTTTTTTCCAAAAAAATTTCGACCCCAGGAACACTTTCCTGAGAAGGCCTGTCGACCCCCAAAGGGTTAAACCTGTATGGTTATTGAGCACTACTGTTGTCTGAGAGGTGATTACTGCACATTCAAGGCCCATGACAGTACTGCCCTGCCAAACTCTGTAAAGCAGAGTTCTCAAAATAAAGCTAATTCCTTGAGTCCAGAATGAATGTATCCCTACAACTTACTTGTTACATAAACTAAAATGTTTTCTATGGCTGCATCAATAATTTAAATGGTTAGGTTGATAATTATTTTTCATAGGTATTTTGAGCATGACTGCTGGGTTTAGTTATAATTGAGAATGTGTGGGGATGATTCTATACATGTCATACTAAATATTAAAAAAAAAAAGCATGTATAAGACCAAAAACATATTCTGTATTTACCAAATACAAGCAAAAAAATAGTTTATTGATACTTAATAATAAATCCTAAAAAATTTAAGTGATTTCTTAGGTCTGGTCTTCACACATTACTGTACTTTTAACAGAGCTGCACCTGTAGCAAGCCATTTTCGTTCCCATCCTAAATATTATCACCCTCCCACTGAAAAATTATGAAGATAAAATGAAGTACAGTGGACCCCCGGTGTTCGTTATGCTCCAAACTCAAACAATTATGTAAGTGTATTTTTGTAAGTGCTTTTGTAAGTGTATTTTTGGGGGTCTAAAAGGACTAATCTAATTTACATTATTCCTTATAGGAATAAATTCGTTTGGTAATGGCACTTGAACAGCATTCTGGAACGAAAAAATCACGAAAACCAGGGGTCCACTGTATATGCTTACATTTAGGTATTGTAGTAGGTTCGCCAGTACTGCCGGCACGGGTCTTTTCCAGATGGTGACCCGGCATGGGATAATATTTTATGCACAGGAAAATAATCCATTATCTATGTATAGTTGATATAGTGATGAAAGTACATATATGTATGCTTAAAGTTAGAGTGCCACTGTATAGCTATTGGTATCAATAACCCATTGGTGCCTATTGACTGCATGAGGGTTATTAAGGTTGCCTTTCACCTGTACTTCAGTCAAGTACAGTTTAATCCCTAAGATAGATATTAAAGCAAACTGTGTATGTATATACACTGATGTACACAATTGAGTGCACAGTATGTATGTGTTTGTTAACAGTCAATTAATTGCATTTTCATTACATACATTTAGACATGCCTCAAGATTATGCCGCACTATAATGATAGATACCAATACATTAAAACTGCAAAACTAGTAACAGTAATAATTTTGTTTTGGCTGAAAAAAACATGGAACTTAATATAGCAAATGCAACAGTACATTCTCTGTACGATGGCTTAACTGGATAAGCAGCAACATAAATAAAGAGACGATGAGCACTTATAAAAAAAGAAGCCCACCTTTCTGATTGACTAAATTTTGGTGAATAATTATACCTGGAGACCAGGGACATGCAGATGTGAAGACCAGGCCACTCAAAACAACTAAAGCTACTGTGATAAAATATAGCAATTACCTTTTTTTTATTAACTACCATTTAAAAAAAAAATTGTATAATCAGTAAGACTAACACATCCCATATGTTTATGAACAAAATTTTTATCAGTACGTAAATATATGTATATTGGACCCAAATATACTGTACTTATAAAAAGCAACTTTAAAGAAATTAGCAATTCTGAAGAAAAAACAATTGTGACCTTCGTTTTCCTACCAATGATTTTTGCCCATAGTTTTCTTGGTGTTACTCAGTCACAAAACATATTCCAAATATTTTTTTTACTAACTACTTTTACCTGGTACTTTTCTCCCTAGTACTCAGGTTATATCAGTTTCTAATACAGTACAGCCTCTCCTCACTTACCTACGTACTCGTTTACCAACGACTCGGACTTACGACAGGCTGAGCAGTATGCATACCTAAATAATGTAGTATATTAAAGCTGATTTCCTCTATTCTGTTTATTACAATATACAGTACAGTACTGTACAAACATTAAAAAAATATACTAAAAATGTTATAAATGGTGCAAGGGTGATATTAAAGCAATATCAAAGATGGTTGACATAAACCCACTACCATTATAGTATGCTCCTCGTTTAGCGACGACTTTGTTTACCAACGTGATAATAGGAAGGGAACTCCGTCGTTAAGTGAGGAGAGGCTGTAGTGCAAAGGTACAATGTGTAGTTTCTCACATTACCACTGATTCTAGATGAATGCATGTGGGGATACCAACTGTAGCCATAGAGTTTGAGAAAAATAATACAGTGGACCCTCGCTATTCGAACACTCCAAACTCGCCCTTTTATGTAAGTTTATTATTGTAAGTGCTTTTATAAGTATTTTTGGGGGTCTGAAATATACTAATCTAATTTACATCATTCCTTATGGGAATAAATTCGTTTGGTAGCAGCACTTGAACAGCATTCTGGAATGAAGAATGTTCGAATAGCGAGGGTCCACTGTACAGTGGACCCCCGGTTAACAGCCATAATTCGTTCCAGAATGCTGTTCAAGTGCCGTTACTGAACAAATTTATTAACATAAGGAATAATGTAAATTAGATTAGTCCTTTTGGTCCCCCAAACATACACTTACAGAAGCACTTACATAATTGTTAGTGTTTGGAGCAGGCCGTTAACCGGGGGTCCACTGTACTTCTTTCCCTGTTGGTAGTATGTGAAAATATACTGTCATGTAGATTTTATCAAACAAAATTACACTATTATCACTGCCATGTTTCACAGTTTTGTGTAATGGGGAGGTACCCAGCTTGAAACGATGGAAAAAATTATACAAAATAGTAAACTTATTATGTCTTTCTCTAAAGTTCAATGCAATTAAAATTCCCAGTAACTAAATTTTCTTATTTTTGGTAGTAGCAAAAGATGAAATTACTATCATTAATCACAACAATGGTAAATAGGTAAGATTTGTATTGCTTTTGTGCCATTTGAGATTCCAATAATATTCTGCTATTTTTTTTATATTTAAATAATATATAACATTAGTAATATTTAACTTAATTGAATAGTTAAGTTTTAAAATTTTCTGTTTAAAGCAGTTTTACACAAAATTCAAATATACAAATATACTGAACCCAAACTCCCAGCAATGCTGACCTTAATATAATAAGTCCTGCTTAAAATTACATTCAGCAAGCATCTTACTTTAATAAAGGTAATAATACTTTGGCAAGTGTTTCATAAAAAAGTAGATGCAAAAGAATAAGCAATAAACAAAAAATAAAAATGATTAAACATGTGATAAAAGATGAGTGGCATGAATAAGAACAGTTACACTGTCTGAAAATTTCATTTTCCCTTCAAATTTTGAAATCTTTCAGTAGATTTAGACATTGGTAATTGTAAAAATATTTGCACTGCAGCATTGAACTGTAAACAAACATTTATAGACCCATGTGTTCTCTAATACTGGTCTTACTTTGGCAATGTATTACTCTTTTGGCATATTCAGTATCCCCACATAATTCCAATAAATTTCTTATCACTGCCATCACATTGGCATGAACAGTGTACAGATGATTCTGCAAGAATAAAGCCAGTTAAGTCTACATCAAGCTTTAAGAAAGGTAAACTTTTCAACATTCACTTGTATAGTACAAAAGTCTATGGTGTTGTAAAAAAGTCTACAGTAGTGAAAATCATGGTAATTGTATTCGCCAGGGTCTAGGTGCCAATATATTCAGGTATGACAGTTTTTATTGTATGTATATTATACAAATACCCATTCGTGTTATATATAGATCTTTTCTTTTACTTTCAGTTATGCTATGACTACTTTAACCTTTACATTATCTTAAAAATACATATGTAGAAAATAAGAAGGCTTCTATATTTATAAAACCAATCTATGTTAAGTGCACTCTTTTCTGTCTTAATAACAATGAGCTCTAGTGCATTACTCAATGTAAAGTGAGAAACTACTTAAACAGAAATAGGTAGTTTTGAAATCTGAAGGTCGTTTGCACCATGTAGATCATTCAGTGCTCTTGGCAATAAAAGGTAAATACAACACACAAGAAAAGCAAAGGGAAAATTAACAAACCACAAAAAATTGCTAGCAAGAATATAAAAAAATAATACAATCACACTGCATTAAAATAACCAACATCAATTAAAAATCCCATTAAAATGTTAATGTCAAATATTCCCTAAGATCCCTAAAGGCACCTCAGTAATTATAAAAACCACAACAAAAGTGAAAAGGCCTAAGTCGTGGGCAATAGTTAAAATGTGTTCCAAAGGACAAAAAAGAGACTCCTCTTCAGCAGAGGGCCAATATATACAAATTCAACTTGTGAAATCGTAATAAGATGACGCAAAAACTTAAGGAGTAGGTGGAATTGGAACCCTTGCTGAGCCAGAAATACAAGTAATTGGGCAAATCTTATTAGATTGGCATAGTACAGTGGTTAGTGGACTGGCCTTCTAGCTTTAGGACTAGCTCACCATCGGATTGAATTCCACCCATTCTGTGAGTTATGCTGACACATGACTTAAATATACTGATCTCTCTCTCACCTATTTCACATTTCTGTTTTAGTGGTTTCTCATTTTACATCATTCAATGTTTCAGACAATTCACTTCAAATATTTCTCAAGGTATATAACTAGAATATACAGCAAGAAATTAATTTAGGTTAAAATATTTCTCGTGTAACTCTTTGTAGTTTCTTCTGTTGGTTCCAAAATGAAATTGTACACAGGAATGTACTTCTGTAGATGAGGTCATAATTACAGTGGTATTTTCTGTATTTTAAATTGGATAAATGGAATGTACATTGTTTAGTTAATATGAGCATCTTTACTAAAATGCACAATTTTCACTAAGAGAAATTTTAAACTTTTGGTATATCTTGCAATAATGAAGACCATAAAAAAATTAAGGCTATGAATCTTGAAATGCATTTCCTATGTTCTTAATTAAACAATAATACAATGGAGATTGGCACAACAATAATTTTTTTAGCACTTGCACACTGAATACAAAAGCAATAATTATAAATAAATGTCTTGCAGCTATTTAATCATAAATGCATGAAAGGAGAACAGTTGTGGAAAATAAGGTTAGATCAGTAACTATGAACTTAAGCTAGTTTATATAATAATTCAAGATATCAAAAAGCTTTCCACTCTCAAAAGTTCACACTTGCTGACCTAGTGATTATTGTGTTTCAGCGTGCATCATCTAATATGGCTACTGTTCTATCATCACTCTACTGCTATTGAAACTTAAATATCTAAATATGGCTGATTTTGTTTCAAAATGGATTCCTGTGTATCTTCATTAAACTGATACCACTGTCACAAATTTATTCAAGTTAGATCTGTGAACAAATTTCTGACAGTATAATGGGCTATCATTATAGTCTAATTTAATTATAAATACTGTACATATAAATAACTGACCATTCCAAACAGATATCAATTGTGGAGGGGCCTATCCAGAGCTGCTTTGCTTAATAAACTGCTCATTTGGAACAAAATATTCAGTAATAAATACACATATCAAACTTCATCATATCTGAACACTTTCTCTTAGTGCAAATGCTACTAAACTTGCCTAAGATAATTACCTGTACTAAGGGATTATTTTGATAATTGAAAGCTATGATCTTCTGTCAAACTGTTATGTGAATTATAATTATCATAGCCTCACTAAGCACTACTTGTGTACATATTTTAAGTATAACTTCTTGCATACAGAGAATATCTATTTTGTAACTTTTAAATGTATATTAACTTTATTATCCATCACTATACAATCATCCACACCAGTTTCTCACATGAAATTTCCCCTCTATTATTGTACATCTCAGTTTGGCCTTGTTTCACCTCCCATATATCTAAATCCATTATTCATTTTTTTTCAGTGGATCCCTTCACTCTTTGTACTAAAACCTTGTCGCCAACTCTGCATAACTTTGAACATTTCAGTGTCATTAGCATAATTATTATTGTTATTCTACATGTTCTCTATTGGCTGCATATGCGACACCATAGCTACAAATACTTAATTACAGGATGGCTTATATTGAGCTTGATAGACATTACAATTGTAGCCCAGACTGACATACTATTTTATCATTTTATCTCTTAAGTCAGTCTTCATATTATTGTTTTTCCCACTGTTTCCTCTTATTTTTTATTATTTAACCAACATTTAAAATTCCAGATTCACTTATGAAAGTCTCTGCACTAACTGCTTACAGTGCATTTATTCATTCTTGTTAACTTTTTCTGTCACCTATATTCTTTTCCCAGACAATTCAACATTCTTCCATTATATATCATCACTCACGAAATCATAACATGATTGCAAACTAAATACGAAATGGGTGGGGTTTGAACCCCACCCGTTTGGATGGGGTTCAAACGGGAATTGTTCAATTCAAACGGGAATAGTGTTGCTGTACTGTACAACAGTACAACAACACAATTCCTGCCTATCTCACCAGTTTACATTTTTGCTCTCAGTTCTCTTTATCCAGTAAAGGAAATATCAATCTGTAATACATTAGTTTTTAATTTAGATAATGTTTTAATTGACAGGTCTGTATAATTTGCATGATTATTATTATGTCAACAAGCTTCTTGAAGTTATTTCTGATTCTTCTTAAGCTCTGCTTACTCACTGTTGCTTATTATACTGTATTCATTGAGAAGCACAAAAACCCATAGGGATCATATAGTGCCTAAGACTGGGAGGAAATCAGGTTTCAAGAAAAACTAGAGTGGCCCTAATCCCTTGGATCAAGAGCTTTTCTTCTGCATCAATTCACCTCCCAGCTGATGCAGCTGAAACTGGAATAGCATAACTAATCTCCATTTCATATGCTCAAATTATTCTATTATTTATTTTATCCCTTTGCCAAAAAAATTGTAAATTTTAAACTTTCCTTTATGGGGCTAAATTATTTGTAGGTAGACACTACTTAACAAAGAACAATCAATTCCTATTCTTTTATTGAAAATAACTGATAATACTATCTGACTCATTTGTTTTTAAAAATAATAATACTGTAATAATTACTTTTTTTTTCAAAATTTATAGTTCTATTATAGAACAATAGGTTCAAAAAATGTTGCATAAGATAATTTCTTCTTTAAAAATGCTATAAATAATGCCAATTTCCTTACAAACATTAATATACTTTTTATAGCATTATTAATGGTTAGTGCATGACAAGAGAGATCTAAAGATTAAAAGATAAATATAGATCATAGATAAAATATATTGTTAAGCCAGAAACTAAAACTGCTTATTTAAAACATAATAAAGTGCTTTTTCAAAAATATTTTGATAGTGAACTATCAGTTGCTACAATATATATGAAAATACTAAAGTGTTTATGTTTTGAAAAAACACCTTCATTTTTTCATGTTCGGTATCATTAGTGGTGGTTCATACTTGGTTTCAAGATCATTCACAAAGACTAGAACTTTGATAGGTGTCAAGGTCAGTCCACAACTTACTTTTTTGTTACATTTCCAACTCTATCATAGAACTAATAATTTTGAAAGTTCAATACAGTTTAAAAGTACAGAAATCTCTTGCTTAATAACCAGGATGCACTTCACAGCAATATTTACAAGTGAACCCCATGTTATAATTTTAGAGGTAGTTTTTCTATTAATACAAATTTTGGGCAAGATTTAATGTTTATGAACCCTTAAAAAATAAGAACACACACTACTGTGGCTGAAACAATTCACAAATAACCTCCACTTAGATCAGGAGCCTTATGACAACCTTTGTCTGTCTTGAACCATTGTGACTTAACAGTAATTTGTTGAGTCACAAATGAAGCAAGACAATGTTCCAGATGGACCGAAACTGAATTATAAGGTTCCTCCCCTAAATGCTGATTATTCATGAATTTATGAACTCATATTTCTTTGTATAACAACATGTGTCTGTATATGTATGTGCATGCACTGTACACAATGCCAGATTCATGGGAAATTGAATACGTTTTGAGAATAAAAGGTTATACATCAGATCTCATGACTTATACCACAACACTAAACTTAATACAAAAAGAAGAGAGATAAACAAAACTTTTTTTTAAAAACCACACACATGTACACACAGAAAATTACTGTACAAACACACATACATGAACATTAACAGAAAATAAGATTACTATCTCCCTAACTACAACATCAGGGAATGCAATAACAAGCATAGTACAAATGAAACAAACAAACAAATTCATATATTTTTTAAACACAAGAGATCATTACAGCCCCTCCTTATCTTAATACTGTAATAGGCTATCTAACACAATGCTTAAAACTGGTAGAAAAGACAGCTACAAACATTGACAAGTGAGTGTAGCTAGAGCAATTGACAAGGGCACTATGTAGGTGTGTGGTTAAATGGGTTAATCATTCATTTTAAGGTTACCAACCTCATAAATGAATTACACTCTATACTTTATTTATATACTTCATCAACATCCAATAATTAAAAAAATATATATGTATATACATATATATATAGATATATATATATGAAATGAAAATATGAAGATGGCCTTTTTAACAATAATTATAATGTGGCGATAAACTTGTTCTTAACAATTCTCCAGTGCACCAAAATCACCAAATGCATTTTTTCAAGGACACCAAAATAAAATAAAATAAATATGCACTAAAAATTAATCCAGACTATGGAAGCTGTGGCAGTTTCATGAATATATTTCAAACATAAATGGGAATATACATATAAAATAATCTTCAAGAAAAACTAATAAACTAACAGGCAATGACAGGTGTCATGAGGTAATGAGAAGAAAATAAAGGTTAAAAATGTGCTTAACAGCAATAATGAGAGAGAGGGCATGCTTACATGTTAGTTTCTTGCTGCTGCTGCTGCTCCATGTTCAGAAAAAGAATTAATTTATGTGAAATTTGAGAGAGGGTTATCTATATAATTTTCTAGGATCAGAGGATAATAGTAGAGAAGAGTAAATCACACAACATATGCTTTTATATTCCAAACTTTCTCTTCTGGTTTTGATGTGAAACTGGTTGAAAGAAATATATTTTTGTTTAAAATATTATTTAGCAGTAGTCACCATACACTCATTCAGTGATTGTAAACCATTACACAGAGGTAGTCATAAAGAGTAATCTGTGATTACAAAGCTCCACTACTGCAAATGCACTCCTGGTTATAACCTTTTCTTTAACATTGGATATAGATGAAAATAGTACTATATGAGAAATACTTGAAATTTAATTTTCTTTCCTTGTAGAGGTGAGCTAAAACAAACTCTTGATGTCAGACATTTATGAAAAATTAGTAGCTCATATGAAAGATGTGAAACGTCTTGTGGATATAGATAGCAGAAAATGTGTTGTTTGTAAGTATAGGTGCAGCACAGGATAATACTGTAGATGTAGCTAGAGCGTGTTGAGGAAATTGTGATACAAATGGCAACCTAAGTTCAATTATCATTCAGAATTTAGGAATAAATTTTTGGGTCAGTTGTGTTATAATTTTGCTAATAAAGGAATGTTATTTGCTTGAAATAGGGCATAAATATAAAAATAATTTAAAATGACATGACCAAGATGACTGGTAATGAATGTAAAAAGTTACCTTGCAATGTACTACTACTACTACTACTATATAAAGAATACAAATATTACCAGAACAAGGTTTTATATATAGTATGTATATATAACTTTCACTAGGCAAGTAATGGCATGCATAACATTTCTGACTGTGTCTGGATCTGTGAATGGGCACAACTTTATTAACATTGGAATGTACAACCAGTAAGGAACACTCACCCAAAAGTCAAAATACATATACTGTACACATTCACTGTGACTCTTATTCTTCACTTATACTGTCTATAGTGTGCATGTGTGAAAAAATCAAGACAGAAAGGATGCAGAAAAGTAGGTTTATATAAAAAAAAAGTAGTATATAAATTGGGATGGACGGCAGGAGGCATAGGGAATATCTTAAGGGTTGGAAGAAGAGTTAGGACTTAGGAGCTAGGGGTTTGAGCATCCAGCAAGCATGTGAGAGCATATCCGATTGGAATGGACGCAGGTGGTTTTTGGGATTGGACATGCTTTTAGTGTGAGCAAGAGAATATATATGAAGAAACTCATGGACATGAGTTGGTCAGCCTTTAGTTTTGGAGGTAAGAAGTACAGTACCTGCACTTTGAAACATGGGTAAAGATATTGAGCTTCGGTGGGTCATTGGGTTGTGATATCCATGTAGTACTTCTGGAAAGACAGCTTGGTAGTGAAGGTTGAATGTATGTTTCTTTTGGCCACCCTACCTTGGTGGGAAATGACTGATGTGTAAAATATAAAAATTATAAAATAAAGAAAATATTCAGAATTTTTATTGAAAAAACTATGAAGATATCAAATTTGCAAAATAAAAAATGCTATATATTTGTGTCCTGGCAAAAATTACAAATTTAACTCTTGGTAATACTGATACTATATATCATCTTCCTTGAATTTCACACAGATAAATTATAACAACCTGTATGTGTAAATAATCTGCCATGCCCACAGCTACGACCGCAGCCTTTCCATAAACCACTGAATCAGTGAGTAAAAAATAAGAGCTACCAGAATGGATGCCCATGTATGGGTAGACAGTGGGATGCCATTTTCCTGAGATGACGAGTCAATGCGTGCAGTTCCATGTCTTGAAATACCCATAGTTGATATCCGTCGAGTTAAACTATCCATGTCCTGACGCACCCCCTTAATTTCTATTAAGAGAGACTCCTGCACTTTGGCTACTTTGTTCACGGCTTCAAGAATACTGTAAACAAAGAATCAAGGTAATCATATTTCTTATTTTTTTATGATAAAGACATACAGATTTACAGAAAAGGCCTATGAAAAGTTAGATTAATAATAATAATAATACCTAGGTAGTAGTAGGTTGGTAGACAGCAACCACCCAGGGAGGTACTACCGTCCTACCAAGTGACTGTGAAACCGAAACCTGTAATTATTTTACATGATTGTAGGATTGCTGGTGTCTTTTTTTCTATCTCGTAAACATG
The DNA here is from genome assembly GCA_009830355.1 of Cherax destructor. NCBI lineage: Eukaryota > Metazoa > Arthropoda > Malacostraca > Decapoda > Parastacidae > Cherax > Cherax destructor. Next base: position 67,546 of record WNWK01009270.1, read on the forward strand.
CAAGATTTCAGGTATGTCTTGTTACTTCTACTTACACTTAGATCACACTACACATTCATGTACAAGCATACAGTGGACCCCTGGAAATCGGACATAATTCATTCCAGAATGCTGTTCCAGTGCCGTTACCGAACGAATTTGTTCCCATAAGGACAAATGTAAATTAGATTAGTCCGTTTCAGACCCCCAAAAATACACTTACAAAAAGCACTTACAAAAATACACTTACATAATTGTTCGAGTTGGGAGCAGTACAATTTCCGGGGGTCCACTGTATATATATACACACCCCTCTGGGTTTTCTTCTATTTTCTTACTAGTTCTTGTTCTTATTTCCTCTTATCTCCATGGGGAAGTGGAACAGAATTCTTCCTCCATAAGCAATGCGTATCGTAAAAGTCGACTAAAATGCCAGGAGCAAGGGGCTAGTAACCCCTTCTCCTGTATACATTACTAAAGTTTAAAAGAGAAACTTTTGTTTTTTCTCTTTGGGCCACCCCGCCTTGGTGGGAAACGGCCGATTTGTTGAAAAAAAAACACATGGGATACCAGGTATATCTTGCTACTTCAATTTACACTTAGGCCACACTACACATGCATGTACATACACATATATACATACCCAACCTGATTTTCTTAATAGTTCTTGTTCTTTATTTTCTCATATCTCCATGGGGAGGTTGAGCATAATTCTTCCTCCGTAAGCTATGCGTGTCGTAAGAGGCAACTAAAATGTGTGAAGCAAGGGGCTAGTAACCCCTCCTCACTGTAAAAATTACTAAATTTTAAAAGAGAAACATTCGTTTTTTTCTTTTAAGGTCACCCTGCCTCAGTGGGATACGACTGGTTTGTTGAAAAAAAAAATAATAATAATGATGATGATGATTTGATATGTTGTTGGAATGTGAGCAAAGTAACATTTATGAAGGGATTCAGGGAAATTGGTAAGCTGGACCTGAGTTTTGGAGGTGGGAAATGCAGTGCCTGCATCTGAAAGAGATGTGGAGATGTTGCAGATCAGACGGTCATCTGAACCTGATGTCAGCACACTTCTAGCAAGACAGTGACTGAATGAATCAGAAAATGTTTCTTCTTGTTTTTCAGGTCACCCTACCTCGGTGGGAGACGGCCGGTATGTTTAAAAAATTACTATTACTAAACTCATCTGCATGTGTGAGCATGTTAGATAGGAGTGAATGGAGAAGAATAGTTTTTGGGACCTGACGAGCTGTTGGAGTACCTTTGATATACTTTTGAAGAGTTTCGAGAGTTTCACTACTCTTGGAGCCTGGCCATGGGCCAGGCTCATCTGATGCTTGCCTGGTCAACCAGGATGTTCCTGCTGGAGGCCTGCTGCCCTACATATCCATTCACAGCCTGGTTGATCTGGCCACTGGTGAAGATGCTTGTCCAGTTTCCTCTTGAAGGCTTCTACACTTGTTCCAGTCGTGTTTCTGATATCTTATGGTAAGATGTTGAATAGTCTGGGACCCTGAATGTTGATACAGTGTTCCCTTAGTGTCCCCACTGCACCCCTGCTCCTCACTGAGTAGGGAAACCGGTTAGCCGGACTTGAGTCCTGGAGGTGGGAAGTACAGTGCCTTTAAAGGAAGGGTTTGGGATATTGGCTTTTTGGAGTGACATCTAAACTGTCGTGTCTGGGTGCCTCTGCAAAGACAGTGATTATGTGTGAATGATGGTGAAAGTATTTCTTTCTTTTTTGGGTCACCCTGCCTTGGTGGGAAACGGATGATGTGCTAGAAAAAAAAATCTGCCATTTCACACCAAAGTATGCATCAACATCTCAATTCAAATGACCTCTGAACTGCAAAATCCACACCCATTTTTATTTTAATACACTGGCTGGCCATCTCCCACATAGGTAGGGTGACTGTCTTGCCAGAGGTGTGCCAACACTACAGTTCAGATGGCCTGTCAAACTGCAAATATCTCCACCCCTCCTTCAGATTGCAGGCACTGTACTTCCCACCTCCAGGACTATAGTCTAATTAATCAGTTGCTCGAGTCCCTTCATAAATGTTACCTTGTTCCACACTTCAACAGCACATTTTTTTTTATTTTTTATTAACACATCGGCCGATTCCCACCAAGGCAGGGTGGCCCGAAAAAGAAAAACTTTCATCATCATTCACTCCATCACTGTCTTGCCAGAGGGGTGCTTTACACTACAGTTATAAAACTGCAACATTAACACCCCTCCTTCAGAGTGCCGGCACTGTACTTCCCATCTCCAGAACTCAAGTCCGGCCTGCGGTTTCCTGAATCACTTCATAAATGTTACTTTGCTCACACTCCAACAGCACGTCAAGTATTAAAAACCATATGCCTCCATTCACTCCTATCAAATACGCTCACACATGCTTGCTGGAAGTCCAAGCCCTCGCACACAAAACTTCCTTTACCCTCCCTCCAACCTTTCCTAGGCCGACCCCTACCCGCCTTCCCTCCACTACAGATTTATACACTCTCGAAGTCACTCTGTCTCGTTCCATTCTCTCTACATGTCCAAACCACCTCAACAACCCCTCCTCAGCTCTCTGAACAATCGTTTTGGTAATCCCGCACCTCCTCCTAATTTCCAAACTCCGAATTCTCTGCATTATATTCACACCACACATTGACCTCAGACATGACATCTCCACTGCCTCCAGCCTTCTCCTCGTTGCAACATTCATCACCCATGCTTCACACCCATATAAGAGCGTTGGTATAACTATACTCTCATACATTCCCTCTTTACTTCCATGGACAAGGTTCTTTGTCTCCACAGACTCCAGTGCTCCACTCACCCTTTTCCCCTCATCAATTCTATGATTCACCTCATCCTTCATAGACCCATCCGCCGACATGTCCACTCCCAAATATCTGAATACATTCACCTCCTCCATACTCTCTCCCTCCAATCTGATATCCAATCTTTCGTCACCTATTCTTTTTGTTATCCTCATCACCTTACTCTTTCCTATATTCATTTTCAATTTTCTTCTTTTACACACCCTACAAAATTCATCCACCAACCTCTGCAACTTCTCTTCAGAATCTCCCAAAAGCACAGTGTCATCAGCAAAAAGCAACTGTGACAACTCCCACTTTGTATTTGCTTCTTTATCTTTTAGCCCAACACCTCTTGCCAAGACCCTCGCATTCACTTCTCTTACAACCCCATCTATAAATATATTGAACAACCACGGTGACATCACACATCAAGTCATTAAAACCATTTGCCTCCACTCCTATTAACACTTACACACGCCTGCTGAATCTGAAAGCCCCTCCCATATGAAACCTCCTTTACCCCTACCTCCAACCTATCCTAGGGTGACCCCTACCCTGCCTTCCCTCCACTACAGATTTATACACCTTCCAAGTCTTTCTATTTTGCTCCTACCTCTAAATGTCCAAACCATCTCAACCCCTTCCCTGCATCTCCTAATTTCCAAGCGACAAATTTTCTGCATAGTATTTACACCATACATTGGCCTCAAATGTGACATCTCCACTGTCTCCAGCCTCCTCCAACAACCCATGCTTCACACCCATAAAAGTGTGCTGGTACCACTATGCTCTCACATACTTATTCAACTTTTGCCTCTATGGATAACGTTCTTTGTCTCTACAGATACCTCAATGCACCACCCACCTTTTTCTCTCTTATTAATTCTATGGTTCACCTTGTTTTTCATGTACTAAATAGTTTATATTTGGTAGTTAATTTCACAGCAGTGAGAATAACAACAACCCTTGGACTATCACAACCCTTAACCCAACAATAACAACAACACTTGCTGAGCCTTGAGAAGCTTTTCTCGTGATTTTATAATTTTTTCTTGTTTTCTTGGACAGTTTGTATTCATATTATGGTAGGTATTTCTCTGGACATATTTCTTCTTCTTCTTTCAACAAACCGGCCATATCCCACCGAAGCAGGGTGGCACAAAAAGAAAAACAAAAGTTTCTCTTTTAAACTTTCTTAGTGTACAGTATACAGGAGAAGGGGTTACTAGCCCCTTGCTCCCAGCATTTTAGTCACCTCTTACAACATGCATGGCTTACGGAGAAAGAATTCTGTTCCACTTTCCCATGGAGATAAGAGGGAATAAACAAGAACAGTAAGAAAATAGAAAAAAAACCAGAGGGGAGTGTGTATATCTTTCTTCTTTCAACATGTCGGCCGTTTCCCACCGAGGCAGGGTGGCCCAAAAGGAAAAACGAAAGTTTCTCCTTTTACATTTAGTAATATATACAGGAGAAGGGGTTACTAGCCCCTTGCTCCCGGCATTTTAGTCGCCTCTTACGACATGCATGGCTTACGGAGGAAGAATTCTGTTCCACTTTCCCATGGAGATAAGAGGGAATAAACAAGAACAGTAAGAAAATCGAAGAAAACCCAGAGGGGTGTGTGTATGTATATGCTTGTAAATGAATGTGTAGTGTGACCTAAGTGTAAGCAGAAGTAGCAAGACATACCTGAAATCTTACATGTTTTTTTTTTTTTTTTTTAAACACGTCGGCCGTTTCCCACCGAAGTGGGGTGGCCCAAAATGAAAAACGAAAGTTTCCCATTTTACATTTAGTAATATATACAGGAGAAGGGGGTTACTAGCCCCTTGCTCCCAGCATTTTAGTCGCCTCTTACGACACGCATGGCTTACGGAGGAAGAATTCTGTTCCACTTCCCCATGGAGATAAGAGGAAATAAGAACAAGAACTAGTAAGAAAATAGAAGAAAACCCAGAGGGGTGTGTATATATATGCTTGTACATGAATGCGTAGTGTGACCTAAGTGTAAGTAGAAGTAGCAAGATGTACCTGAAATCTTGCATGTTTATGAGACAGAAAAAAAGACACCAGCAATCCTACCATCATGTAAAACAATTACAGGTTTCTGTTTTACACTCACTAGGCAGAACGGTAGTACCTTCCTGGGTGGTTGCTGTCTACCAACCTACTACCTAGGTCTGGACACATTTATTTAGTAAAAAACTTGCCTTGGCTGGTAAAATATGGTATTTTTATGGATTTTTTTTTTTTTTTCAACAAGTCGGCCGTCTCCCACCGAGGCAGGGTGACCCAAAAAGAAAGAAAATCCCCAAAAAGGAAAAACTTTCATCATCATTCAACACTTTCACCACACTCATACATAATCACTGTCTTTGCAGAGGAGCTCAGATACGACAGCTGAGAAAAGTCCCTCCCAGCTGTCACTATCTCAGACCCTCCTTTAAAGTGCAGGCATTGTACTTCCATTTCCAGGACTCAAGTCCAACTAAATCAATTAACTGGTTTCCTGAATCCCTTCACACAATGTAACCCTGCTCACTCTCCAACAGATCGTCATGTCCCAAAACCATTCGTCTCCATTCACTCCTATCTAACACGCTCACACATGCCCTCTGGAAGTCCAAGCCCTCGCCCACAAAACCTCCTTTCCCTTCCCTCCAACCTTTTCTAGGACGACCCCTACCCCGCCTTCCTTCCCTACAGATTTATACGCTCTCCAAGTCATTCTACTTTGATCCATTCTCTCTAAATGACCAAACCACCTCAACAACCCCTCTTCAGCCCTCTGACAAATACTTTTAGTAACTCCACACCTTCTCCTAATTTCCACATTCCAATTTTCTGCATAATATTTACACCACACATTGCCCTTAGACAGGACATCTCCACTGCCTCCAGCCTCCTCCTCGCTGCAGCATTTGCAACCCATGCTTCACACCCATATAAGAGTGTTGGTACCACTATACTTTCGTACATTCCCTTCTTTGCCTCCATGGATAACATTTTTGTCTCCACAGATACCTCAATGCACCACTCACCTTTTTTCCTTCATCAATTCTATGGTTAACCTCATCCTTCATAAACCCATCCGCTGACACATCAACTCCCAAATATCTGAAAACATTTACTTCTTCCATAATCCTCTCTCCAATGTGATATCCAATTTTTCTTTATTTAAATCGTTTGATACCCTCATCACCTTACTCTTATCTATGTTCACTTTTAACTTTCTACCTTACACACTTTCCCAAACTGTCCACTAACCTTTGCAACTTTTCTTTAGAATCTCCCATAAGCACAGTATCATCAGCAAAAAGTAACTGTGTCAACTCCCATTTTTCATTTAATTCTCCATAATTTAATCCCACCCCTCCCCAACACCCTAGCATTTACTTCTTTTACAACTCCATCTATAAATATATTAAACAACCATGGTGACATTACACAACCTTGTCTAAGACCTACTTTTACCGAGAATCTCCTCTCTCCTACACACCCTAACCTGAGCCTCACTATCCTCATAAAAACTCTTTACAGCCTTCAGTAACTTACTACCTATTCCATACACTTGCAACATTTGCCACATTGCTCCCCTATCCACTCTATCATATGCCTTTTCTAAATCCATAAATGCAATAAAAACTTCTCTACCTTTATCTAAATACTGTTCACATATATACTTCACTGTAAACACTTGATCTACACATCCCCTACCCACTCTAAAGCCTCCTTGCTCATCTGCAATCCTACTCTCTGTCTTACCTCTAATTCTTTCAATAATAACCCTGCCATACACTTTACCTGGTATACTCAGTAAACTTATTTCCCTATAATTTTTACACTCTCTTTATCCCCTTCCCTTTATATAAAGGAACTATACATGCTCGCTGCCAATCCTAGGTACCTTCCCCTCTTTCATACATTTATTAAACAAAATACCAACCACTCCAGCACTATATCCCCCTGCTTTTAACATTTCTGTCATGATTCAATCAATTCCAGCTGCTTTACCCCCTTTCATTCTACGTAATGCCTCACGCACCTCCCCACACTCACATCCTGCTCTTCTTCACTCCTAAACGATGTTGTATCTCCCTGGCCAGTACATGAAATTATCGCCTCCCTCTTTTCATCGACATTTAAAAGTTCCTCAAAATATTCCCGCCATCTACCCAATACCTCCAGCTCCCCATCTACTAACTCCCCTACTCTGTTTTTAACTGACAAATCCATTCGTTCCCTAGGCTTTCTTACATTGTTTATCTCACTCCAAAATTTTTCTTGTTTTCAGCAAAATTTCTTGACAGAGCCTCTCCCGTTCTTTCATCCGCTCTTCTTTTGCACTCTCTCACCACTCTCTTCACCTTTCTTTTACTCTCCATATACTCTGCTCTTCTACTAACACTTCTGTTTTGTAAAACCTCTCATAAGCTACCTTTTTCTCTTTTATCACACCCTTTACTTCTTCATTCCACCACTCACTCCTCTTTCCTCCTGCACCCACCCTCCTATAACCAAAACTTCTGCCCCACTTCTAATACTGCATTTTTAAAACTATTCTAACTCTCTTCAACCCCCACTACTCCTACTTGCACTAGCCCACCTTTCTGCCAATAGTTGCTTATATCTCACCCTAACTTCCTCCTCCTTAGTTTATACACTTTTACCTCTCTCTTACTTTGCTGTTGCCATTTTCTTTTGTCCCATCTACCTTTTACTCTAACTGTAGCTACAACCAAATAATGATCTGATATATCCGTTGCCCCTCTATAAACATGTACATCCTGAAGCCTACTCATCAACCTTTTATCCACCAATACATAATCCAACAAACTACTTTCCTTACGTGCTATATCATACCTTGTATATTTATTTATCCTCTTTTTCATAAAATATGTATTACTTATTACCAAACCTCTTTCTACACATAGCTCAATTAATGGCTCCCATTTACATTTACCCTGGCCACCCAAATTTACCTACTACTCCATCCACAACATTTTTACCCACTTTAGCATTAAGATCCCCAACCACAATTACTCTCTCACTTGGTTCAAAACTCCCACACACTCACTCAACATTTCCCAAAATCTCTCTCTCTCCTCACTTCTCTCTTCTCCAGGTGCATAAACACTTACTATAACCCCTTTTCACATCCCAAACCCTTTATTTTACTCCCATAATCCTTGAATTTATACATTTATATTCCTTCTTTACCTGCCATAACTGATTATTCAACATTATTGCCACTCCTTCTTTAGCTCTAACTCTATTTGAAACCCCTGATCTAATCCCATTTATTTCTCCCCACTGAAACTCTCCTCCCCCTTCAGCTTTGTCTCACTTAAAGCCAGGACATCCAGCTTCTTTTCATTCATAACATCTACAATCATCTCTTTCTTATCATTGACAACATCCACGCACATTCAAACATCCCACTTTGACGATTTTCTTCTTCTTCTTTTTAGTAAGCTATACAGGAAAAGGGTTACTAGCCCATTGTTCCCGGCATTTAGTTGACTTTTACAACACGCAGGCTTACGGAGGAAGATTCTTATTCCACTTCCCCATGGATATGAAAGGGAAAAGCAATAAGAACAAGAACTATTAAGATAAAATCAAGAAAACTCAGATGAGTGTGTATCAATAAACGTGTACATGTTTTGCGTAGTGTGACCTAAGTGTAAGTAGAAGTAGCAAGGCGTCCTGAAATCTTGATGTTTATGAGACAGAAAAAAAGACACCAGCAATCCTACCATCATGTAAAACAGTTTCAGGTTTCTGTATTAGTCACCTGGCAGGATGAGTAGTACCTCCTGAGTGGTTGCTGGAGGCAAGTGATAGTTGTGGTAGGTAATGGCTGTGGAACTGCCTGTCATATATTTACACAGGTCGTATTGTATAGGGATACATCAACCCTCCCCACACACTTCCATATCAACAAGCAATGACAACTACAGTAAATAAAAACTTTATTATTTTTGAGTTTTGAAAATTAATTCATATTAGACAATTTTTTTTAAAACCATTTTCAAGAAAATTCTGTCTTTGGTGGCTACTGTATTTTCATGTTTTTTTCTCGGTTTTTTTCTTCAACTCCAACTTAAACCCCTTTCCCTTTTTTTTGTTGGACCCCCGCTCCAAAATTGTCTCAGTTTGAAGAATTTACAAAAAAAAAAATTTTATAAATGATGGGGAAACTTTTTCCCCAAAGGTAATGACCCAAAAAATACAAAATTTTATGAAACTTAGGACTTAGCTCTTGTTAATGGGCACAAAATACGCTCCCAATTTTACTTTAGGGCCCCATTTTAGAAACATTTTAGTCAAACATCATGCTTTTCGCTGAAATCCATTTGTTCACATTGAGTAAAAAACCAGATTTAATTTCAATCAATAAAGGTTTAAATTGGGTTTTGAATTTCCCCTTTTAAAAGGAATTTCAAAAAAGGGGAATAAAAAACAGAATTCCCGGCCCCAAAAGCATTTTTTTTTTTCTTTAGTCATGCCCCAGGGCCCCCCTTTATATTACTTTGCTTTCCCTTTTTAATTTTATTCACCAAAATTGAAAAATTACTTTTAAACTATAAAATTTTTGAAAAATTTTTAAATAATGTCAACCCATTTGACTCAAAGACGGGTTTGGAAGGCGGTGATTCATTTTGTTTCTTTAACATCAGCAAAAATCCAAAATTTCCCCATTTTCTTTTTAAAATTTTTTTCGTAAAACCAATAAAAACATCTTTTTTTAATTTTTATTCCAAAAATGAGCCGAAAACGGGAATAAACCAAAATCCATTGAAAATACACCTCAAAAGCTTTTTTAAACCCAAAAAAATGTCCTTTTTTTCTAAATTAGGGCTACCGTTTTTATGTTTAAAACCCGAAATTTTTGGGATTGTACCAACCTGGCTTGTAAGCCTTTTGCACCCACATGAAAAAGGGTTAACAGATAAAAAAACAAAAACTTCCCCCACCACCACCTTTGAAGGTGGGATTACCCCGACTAATCAGGTTATTCCTTTTTTAAATGCTTTGGGGCTGGAAGGTTCAGTTTTGGGAATTTTTTTGGGGTTTTGGAATATAAGAATTGCTTGGGGGTGGGGTCCCCAAGTCTGAAAATGAATCCATTTATATTTCATGTACAGCTAAACATATCCTGAAGGGAGTTTTATACAATTTTTTAATAAAACATCATTTAAAAAAAAACACAGACTTTCAGTCTCCACCTATACCATGTTTTTATTAAAGGGACTGTTCACTTTTTTTTTCTTATCAAGTATCTATTTTTTTATTTTCAACAACATCATTGAAACCCAAAGAATAATATCAAACACATAGTAATAAAGGGGAAACAAACAGGTCTGGTGAAAATGTTTCAAACCGCCAATGAATCAGGCCCCACCCAGGGGGGTGGGTCATGCGTCACAACTGTCTGGGCATTATTTTTTCTGGGGGAACCTCCCAAGTTGCTGTAATTTTCTATTTGTGGGCATCAACACTTGAAAAAATATCTTTCAGAGCCCTTTGAAATTTCAGATAAAAAATACTCAACCCGTAATTTAAATTTTTTCCCCCCCCAAGTTCACTTTTAAAAAAAGTGATCTACCCAACATAGATTTTTTTT
>WNWK01009271.1:0-77970 GCA_009830355.1 Cherax destructor
TGACATTCGGCAGGCAAGTCCCGATTTTTCATATTAAACCATGTCTCAGTTATTGCAAAAACATCAATATTACCCGTACTTGCAACTAATCTCAACTCGTCCATCTTATTCCTAGCACTACGACTATTGGTGTAATATATATTTAGAGACCCTCCTTTCTCTTTACCCTTCCTGCTCATCTCTGTTTTTCCACTATACCTATTACTGTCCTTGTCATCTAGTGTCACTAGCTTTCCACTATCCACCTTATTCTGCCTATTACTAGTTCTCCTACAACTTATAATATTACTACACTAGGACTTCTCTGTTTTCCCCAAAACCCATACCACTAACTATTTCTAGTTTAAAGCCCTAACAGCTCCCTCCACTGCAGTTGCCAGTGCCCCCACCCCAGACCTGGATAAGTGAACCCCATCCCTGGCATACATGTCATTTCTGCCATAGAAGAGGTCCCAGTTGTCAATGAACGTTACTGAATTTTCCTTACAGTATTTGTCCAGCCAGCAATTGACACCAATTGCCCTGGACAGCCATTCATTTCAACTCCTCTCCTTGGCAAAATACCACATATGACAGGGTTCCCCCTTCTTCCTAATTATGTCTATTGCTGACCTAAACCTGCTAGTCAGGTCCTCACTCCTACGTCTGCCAACATCGTTGCCTCCAGCACTGAGACAGATAATAGGATTGCTCCCATTACCTCTCATGATGTCGTCAGACGGCTAACAATATCCTCCATCCCAGCCCCAGGAAAGCAAACCCTCTGTCTCCTACTCCTATCAATCAAACAGAAAGCCCTATCCATGTACCTAACCTGACTGTCCCCAACAACAACAATGTTTTTACCTTCCTTTGTGTCTTTCGTCGTGACGCTCCCAGAAGTCGACTCAATTCATCGGGTAGCACGGAGAATGGGTTCGATGTTTCCACAACATTCTCCTGGGTCTTCGTTGTTTCTACCTCTCCACACGTCCTCTTGAGCCTTAACTTTGTCCCATGCGTTTTAGCCACTGTCCAGGTTCCTTTCCTGGCTTGAGGATTCTCAACAGGAGGATTACTACGAATCCTCTTGTTTTCCTCAGTCAGTCGCTGTATCTCATAGGCAAGTACTGGTTTTCGAACAGAGTTGTAGATGCGTGGAACAATCTTCCGAGTACTGTGATAGAGGCTAGGACCTTGGGTGGCTTTAAAAAGAGATTGGACAAATATATGAGTGGGAGGGGCTGGGTTTGATTTGTGTCGTGAGTACGGGAATAAATTTTTAGGTAGTGGTGGTTTTGATAAGGACCTGCCTTGTATGGGCCAGTAGGCCTTCTGCAGTGTTCCTCCATTCTTATGTTCTTATGTTCTTATGTGTGTGTGTGTGTGTGTGTGTGTGAAAAATGGCTAATCACTAATCACTCTGTGTTGCAGTTGTGCACTGGAAATAAATGGTATAAAATACCGACACAATGGAAAAATAAACACATAAGCAGTATAATGTGATCCTTTATTGACAACGTTTCGCCCACGCAGTGGGCTTTATCAAGACACAGACAGATCTACCTGGAAAATGAGATTGTCACATGCAGCTTTCTCCACCTGACTATACCCTATATATATTCATGTTACTCATTTTCCAGGTAGATCTGTCTGTGACTTGATAAAGCCCACTGCGTGGGCGAAACGTTGTCAATAAAGGATCACATTATACTGGTTATGTGTTTATTTTTCCGCAGTTGTGCAGTAATGGGTTGGTAATATGAAGAACTCTTCTTGAACGTCTATCTTACCACAACCATCATAGATTCCTATTGGTTTAACAAACGTTGCAACAGTTTGTGTCGTTCACATGATCTGGAGTCCAAACCCCTCATACGTGTCACTACAAGTCGTTGCTGTGAATGCTGCACCGGACCAGGAGCCGTCTTGGCGAACCTACTTGTACCTGCACCTGTCCAGGTGCCTGATAAACCAATTACTTATCAAGGAGCTAATAAACCAGTCAACAAATACAAACGTTACTCTAGAAACAAGAACCTTCCGTTTTCTTCGCCATGATTGAGAGTAAGTTTAGCGTTATATTACTGCTTTGTATGCGATCAATCTGGTCATTATAAGTCCGACTAAAATAGACTTCAGTCTAGATCTTACGCGATGATTTTCTTTGTCGCTCCTCTTCTGCCTATGAAACCCTGGAACAGAAAACTTCACTCTACCGTAAACCTACTTTGACATCTGTGGTGATTAGAACGTGCTGTTCCTGTTCACCTATCAATGAAAATGGTACCTGGGTGTTAGTTGACTGGTGTGGGTCGCATTCTGGCGATAAAATTGACCTAATTTACCCAAAATGCTCTGCATAACGAGACGCTTTCTGTATAGTAGTATGTCATTGATGTCAGCTAGGCCTGTATACCTTGTACATGTACTTGTAGAAATAAAATTATTATTAATATTATTATTATTATCTGCAGACCCATAAACGGGAACTTATTTATTTATTTAGACTTTAGTAAGGCTTTTGATAGAGTACCGCACCAGAGACTGTTAAAGAAAGTGGCAGCTCATGGCATTGGGGGAAAAGTGCTGTCATGGATCGAGTCATGGCTCACCAATAGGAAGCAGAGAGTGTGCATAAATGGGGTTAAATCCGAATGGGGACTTGTAACAAGTGGTGTTCCACAGGGATCAGTCTTAGGCCCATTGTTGGAAATAAATGGTATAAAATACCGACACAATGGAAAAATAAACACATAAGCAGTATAATGTGATCCTTTATTGACAACGTTTCGCCCACGCAGTGGGCTTTATCGAGTCACAGACAGATCTACCTGGAAAATGAGCAACATGGAGATATATAAGGGTCAGTCAGGTGAGAAAGCTGCATGTGAGTCTTAAAAGTAGTGTGATAGTTAAAAACATAGTGTGACTTAAAGGACCTGCAGTGTACCATTCTTGAGTTCTAGGTGGGATAGCGTTGAAAGTTTCTTGGCAATAGGTTCAGCTATGTTGTAGAGCCGTTGTTCTGGTTGAAGTTGTTGGATATACAGATGAGTGATGATTCTAGGATTCTTCGGTATTGCGTGTTGTCTTCTCTGGCGATGAGTCTTGCGTTTCTGTAGTTGATTAAATGGTTGTGTAAATTTCGGTGTTGAACACAGGCATTTCTTGAGTCGTCAGATCTGCCTGCGTACTGGTGTTCTGAAATGCGTGTTTGTAGGTCTCTGGATGTTTCGCCAACGTAATTTGCTGCAGCCATTACAAGGATTGTGTATACCTGCCGTGGAAGCTTTCCTGTCTGTTACTGGTAATGTCCTTAATTGGTGGATGTGGAGGTGGATACTCGGAATGAGGTCTTAGAAAAATGTTGGAAACTTGTTTGGAAATGGAGTTGGTGGGAAGGACTAGTCTCTTCTCAGCAGTGTCTTCTCTGGTGTGTTGAAGATGTTTAATGCCCGTCGTCGCAGTCTCTAATGAAGTGACGAGGATAGTGAAGTTTGGAAAAACTTGTTCAATGAGGAGCATTCTTCTTCAAGGAACTTACTGCTGCATTCTGAGTGCGCGAGGAAAAAGCCTATAATTACACCACGTTTAATTTTGGTGTCGTGGTGAGTAGAATGGAGAAGATCGTGTTGATTGGTAGGTTTTCGATAGACTTTAAAACGAGTTCATGGTCAGCTTTGCAGAGAAGAACATCAAGGAAAGGAAGAGTGTTGTCGACTTCTTCTTCTAGTGTAAACTTGATTGATGGCTCAACCTGGTTGAGTTCGTGTTGGACTTTTGGACTACCCATGGGATCGCCACTTAGTGCCGTCCTTGCGAACCTATATATGGAACATTTGGAAGCCGAGCGATTTTCCACTATTATTCCCTCTTCTGTCACCTGGCTTCGTTATGTTGACGACATTCTCATCATAACTCCCAGACGCTTCAACGTTCAAGCTCTCCAACACGAACTCAACCAGGTTGAGCCATCAATCCAGTTTACACTAGAAGAAGAAGTCGACAACACTCTTCCTTTCCTTGATGTTCTTCTCTGCAAAGCTGACCATGAACTTCGTTTTAAAGTCTATCGAAAACCTACCAATCAACACGATCTTCTCCACTTCTACTCTCACCACGACACCAAAATTAAACGTGGTGTAATTATAGGCTTTTTCCTGCGCGCACTCAGAATCTGCAGCAGTGAGTTCCTTGAAGAAGAATGCTCCCTCATTGAACAAGTTTTTTCCAAACTTCACTATCCTCGTCACTTCATTAGAGACTGCAGACGACGGGCATTAAACATCTTCAACACACCCAGAGAAGACACTGCTGAGAAGAGATACATAGTCCTTCCCACCAACTCCATTTCCAAACAAGTTTCCAACATTTTTCTAAGACCTCATTCCGAGTATCCACCTCCACATCCACCACCATTAAGGACATTACCAGTAACAGACAGGAAAAGCTTCAATCCACGGCAGGGTATACACAATCCCTTGTAATGGCTGCAGCAAATTATACGTTGGCGAAACATCCAGAGACCTACAAACACGCATTTCAGAACACCAGTACGCAGGCAGATCTGACGACTCAAGAAATGCCTGTGTTCAACACCGAAATTTACACAACCATTTAATCAACTACAGAAACGCAAGACTCATCGCCAGAGAAGACAACACGCAATACCGAAGAATCCTAGAATCATCACTCATCTGTATATCCAACAACTTCAACCAGAACAACGGCTTCTACAACATAGCTGAACCTATTGCCAAGAAACTTCTTCAACGCTATCCCACCTAGAACTCAAGAATGGTACACTGCAGGTCCTTTAAGTCACACTATGTTTTTAACTATCACACTACTTTTAAGACTCACATGCAGCTTTCTCCACCTGACTGTACCCTATATATATCTCCATGTTGCTCATTTTCCAGGTAGATCTGTCTGTGGAAATAAATGGTATAAAATACCGACACAATGGAAAAATAAACACATAAGCAGTATAATGTGATCCTTTATTGACAACGTTTCGCCCACGCAGTGGGCTTTATCGAGTCACAGACAAATCTACCTGGAAAATGAGCAACATGGAGATATATATAGGGTACAGTCAGGTGGAGAATGCTGGGTCAGGTGGAGAAAGCTGCATTCTCCACCTGACTGTACCCTATATATATCTCCATGTTGCTCATTTTCCAGGTAGATTTGTCTGTGACTCGATAAAGCCCACTGCGTGGGCGAAACGTTGTCAATAAAGGATCACATTATACTCTGCTTATGTGTTTATTTTTCCAGATCTGTCTGTGACTCGATAAAGCCCACTGCGTGGGCGAAACGTTGTCAATAAAGGATCACATTATACTGCTTATGTGTTTATTTTTCCAGGCCCATTGTTATTTATAATATATATCAATGACCTTGATGAGGGAATTACTAGTGATATGAGCAAATTCGCCGACGACACGAAGATAGGTAGGATAATTGATTCAAACATAGATGTCATAGAACTTCAGGAAGATTTAGACAAACTTAATTCGTGGTCAGAAAAGTGGCAGATGCAGTTCAATGTAGATAAATGCAAGGTTCTGAAGCTCGGGAGTGTCCATAACCCAAGCAATTATAAGTTAAATAACGTAGAACTTAGCCATACAGATTGCGAGAAGGACTTGGGGGTGATGGTAAGCAGCAACCTTAAACCAAGACAGCAATGCCTAAGCGTACGTAATAAGGCAAATAGATTACTGGGATTTATATCAAGAAGTGTTAGCAACAGAAGTCCAGAGGTTATATTACAGCTTTATACATCATTAGTAAGGCCTCACCTAGATTACGCAGTTCAGTTCTGGTCTCCATATTACAGAATGGACATAAATTCCTTAGAAAACATTCAGCGTAGAATGACTAAATTAATACATAGCATTAGAAATCTTCCTTACGAAGAAAGATTGAAGACCCTAAAATTACATTCACTTGTAAGACGTAGAATGAGGGGAGACATGATCGAGGTATACAAGTGGAAAATGGGTATTAACAAAGGGGATATAAATAAGGTCTTGAGGATATCTCTCCAAGAGAGAACCCGCAATAATGGATTCAAGTTAGATAAGTTTAGATTTAGAAAGGATATAGGAAAGTATTGGTTTGGAAATAGGGTAGTTGATGAGTGGAACAGTCTGCCTAGTAGGGTTATTGAAGCTAGGACCTTGGGTAGTTTCAAATTTAGGTTGGATAAATTCATGAGTGAGAGGGGTTGGATTTGAGTGGGACTCGCGCATGAGTGGGTAGAATTGTCAAAGCTTATTTCTTGGGTAGCTTTGAAAATTGGGTTGAGCAAATATTCTGTTAGTGGGACGGATTGTGAAGGACGTGCCTAGTATGGGCCAACAGGCCTGCTGCAGTGTTCCTCCTTTCTTATGTTCTTATGGTCCTAAGTCCGGTGAGAGGAGTCAGTCCTGGAGGTTGGGGTAAGACAAGGCCCACATAAAGAGAGCAACTCAGAAACAGTGTGTAAGTGCTGCCTCAGTTCATAATATATTTGATGCTTTGAGTGATGCCGTATTTACAGGTAGGTTTAACGAAAAGTACTCTAGGGAAGGGGATGATACATAAATAACCCGCATATAAGAGAGGAGCTTACGACGACGTTTCAGTCCGACTTGGACCATTTACAAAGTCACACTAACAGGAAAGAGTGAGGGAGCCAGTATATTCAGGGGAGCAGGACAAGGACAGGAACTAGAGAGGGAGAAGAGGAAGTAGTGGTAGTGGTAAGGTAGGTAGTGGAAGTAGTAGTGGAGGAAACAGTGGTAGTGGAATGTAGGGAGAGTAGCTTAGTGGCACAAGAGAGTGAAAAGTCAAAGTAGGCAAAAGTAAAGGTAGTAACAATAGCAGAGGATTGAAGGGAAATATGTAGACGACACCTTTGCTCTTTGGCGTCATGACTCTAGTTTCCTCCAACCATTTATCGATGCCCTGAACAATCTTGTTTCTTCCATCAAGTTTAAAGCTGAATGGGAATCTAACTTGTTGTTTCCTTTCCTTGATGTTCATGTCCACCGCTCGGCTACAGGCTTTCATTGATCCTTTTATCGCAAGCCTGTGCACAGTGGCACGTACATTCATTACTTGTCTTACCACGCTCCCTCTCTTTCTCCGTGTTCTCCGCGTTTGTGACCCTCAGTTCCTTGATTCGGAAATTTCCACTTTTCATAATTCGTCCTTCCCACTTGGCTACCCTTCCGATTTTATAAACTCTGCCTTATCACGTGCTAAACGGATTTTCTCTCTCTCAAGCTCTCTACTCCTGTGAAACCCCCTGTTCTCTGCCTTCCCTATATATCCAATCTTCTTAATCTCAACAATTCTCTTTCCGGTCCTTTGACATTAAACTTACTTTTCGCCAGACTAACATCCTTCCCAGTGATCTAGTTCGTACCTCTCCTCCCGTTATAGCTGCCCCTGGTGTCTGCTAATTATGCTCCTCTGGTTCTCTCCAGTACTTTGGAGAAAATGGCCGCTCTCTTTTTGACAGATTCAAAGAACACAAAAGTAGTATCCCATAGCTCGATTGCTAGCTCACGCAGCTCACAGACTGAGGTCTGGGGGTCGATTCCCGGTACGGGTGGAAACATTAGGACGTGTTTCCTTCAGACACCTGCTATCCATGTTCACCTACCAGTAAAATAGGTACCTGGGTATTAGTCGACTGCTGTGGGTCACATCCTTGGGACAAATTGACCTAATTTGCCAGAAATGCTATGCATAACAAGGAGATTTCTATATTGTAGTATGTCATTGATGTCCGCTTGTAGAAAAAAAAAAGATTATTATAAAGTGCCAGGCTCGCCGATACCAATAATCCTCTTTTCTGTCATGTAAGAGATCACAGTCATCCTATTGACTGGTCCTCTACTAAAACTGTCTATTCTACTTCTAACTTTCACAGTCGCCGTCTTGTTGAAGCTTTCCATATACACAACTTTCCTTGTATAAATCTTAGTCCTGGCTTTGTCTCTGTTGATGTTTTCCTTTCTCATTACATTATCAAACGCTACAAGCATCAGAATAATCGTGACTTAACCTGAACCTTTCTTATCCTACTTTCCCTACCTCTTCTTCTTTCCTATTTTTTCTCTTTTTCTTTCTTTGTTTTCCTTTCTTCTACCTAACTGTGTTATGCAAGTCAGTTCCTCCCAATCCCTGGGTTTTTAGTCCTACCCCTTGCTGGCCCTTAGCTCTTCTGCAGTGCTCCTTTTTCTACTTCCTCTACGTCTTCCCCTTTATTCCTCTTCTATTGCTTCTACCTTTCCTATTGCCTCCATGCACTTTTCATGTCTCTTTCTTGTGCTCCCTACTTTCTATTATCACTATTTCTTCTACTACCACTACTCGTCTTCTCCCTCTCTTGTTCCCGTCCCTGTCATAATAATGTCTTTATTTACTACAAGTACATGTACAAGGTATACAGGTCTAGCTGACATCAATGACATACTACTATATAGAAAGTCGCTTGTTATGCAGAGCATTTCGGGCAAATTAGGTCAGTTTTGTCCCAGGATGCGACCCACACCAGTCCACTAACACCCAGGTACCCATTTTACTGATGGGTGAATATAGACAACCGGTGTAAGGAAACACGTTAAATGTTTCCAACCCTTCGCCGGGAATCGAACCCTGACAAAACTGGGTATCAGTTTTCGAGATAAACTGCATGAGCTTGTGATTAATGAAGATTTGTAATGACAAACAGACAGAACTCTTCACTAGTTGATCTCCAGGTTTTTGGTACTTGTTGTCTTGACTTGATCGTTTATCCAGAAATATATCTGAATACAAAACTGGTTAGAATCAAATTCCTTTGGCCTGAATTATCAAAGGAGATATGTATTTACGAAAGTGTTTAACCTGCCTCGAGCATAAAGGAAACGCACGAGGTTCAACACCATTCTGCAGTATCCTGTCACAAACGAGACGCAAGAATGTCTCTTGACCGACAGAAGTATTTCTGTATTTTGGAGAAAGATACTAAAACACTTCAGTGTGATTGTCAATAACTTCTTACGTTATTGAGAACTGTTTTTTTATGCCTGACAACACCACAGAGACATTAACTAGTGATTCATTGTCATTCTGTACTCAAGTTCTTGACAGATAAAGGTTTTAACCTCATAAATACAACGTTAAAGGATTTTGGCCTCAGGTTCAGTATCTGCCAAGCTCACTTGAGCACATTCCATGCAGGAGCAATGTTGCTGCTGAATATACCAGCCAGAAAAATCGTTAATACCACTTGTGAAGACAGGATACCAGATGTGCATATTACGTTAAATTCTGCCCCTGACACTATGGTGAGATATACCCCACACCCCCTTTACACCATGATGGAGGGATACCTCACACACCCCTTGACAATATGATGGGGATACCTCACACCCCCCTTGACAACATGATGGGATGATACCTCACGCCCCTCTTGACACCATGATGGGATAGCTCACACTCCCCTTGACAACATGGGGGAGGCCTCACACCCCCCTTGACATTATGATAGGGATACGTCACACACCCCTTTGACAACATGATGGGGGATACCTCACACCCCCTTGACAACATGATGGGGGGATACCTCAAACCCCCCATGACAACATGATGAAAGATACCCAGACCCCTTAACATGATGAGAGATACCTCACACCCCCTTGACACCATGATGACAGACACTCCACACCCCTTTGACACCATGATGGGGGCATACCTCACACTCCCCTTGACAACATGATGGGAGACACTCCACACTTCACAATGTATGGGTATCATCACTGCCTAATGTATTAAGTCTTGTTTTCTCCACCACTGTATTAGGTCTTGCTTTCTCCACCGCTGCATTAGGTCTTGCTCTCTCCACCACTGTATTAGGTCTTGCTCTCTCCACCACTGTATTAGGTCTTGCTTTCTCCACCGCTGCATTAGGTCTTGCTCTCTCCACCACTGGATTAGGTCTTGCTCTCTCCACCACTGTATTAGGTCTTGCTCTCTCCACCACTGTATTAGGTCTTGCTCTCTCCACCACTGTATTAGGTCTTGCTCTCTCCACCACTGTATTAGGTCTTGCTTTCTCCACCACTATATAAGGTCTTGCTTTCTCCACCACTGTATTAAGTTTTGCTTTCTCCACCACTGCATTAAGTCTTGCTTTCCACCACTGTATTAAGTCTTGCTTTCTTCACCACTGTATTAAGTTTTGCTTTCTTCACCACTGTATTAAGTCTTGCTTTCTCCACCACTGTATTAAGTCTTGCTTTCTTCACCACTGTATTAAGTCTCGCTTTCTTCACCACTGTATTAAGTCTTGCTTTCTCCACCACTGTATTAAGTCTTGCTTTCTCCACCACTGTATTAAGTTTTGCTTTCTCCACCACTGTATTAAGTCTTGCTTTCTCCACCACTGTCGATGATTTCCTTGTGAAAGTCTTCGTGTCTGTCACTTCTTTCAGAGGAAGAGACAATTGCAAAAGGTATCGATAAATAATGTAAAGTAGTACCAGGTTGTAATGTTAAGCAGTAATAAGGTACCATGTTGCAATGTTAAACACTAATAAGGTACCAGGTTGTAATGTTAAGCAGTAATAAGGTACCAAGTTTTAATGTTAAACAGTAATAATGTGCAAGGTTGTGATGCAAAGCATTTATTAGTTACCAGGTTGTATTGTTAAACAGTAATAACGTACAAGGTTGTAATGTATAGCAGTAATAAGGTACCAGGTTGTAATGCTAAGGAATGAATCAGTAGGTCCATAAAGTCATTGGTCAATACCGAGTTCTCGGAAAACTTTGAATGGAAAAGTTTGAAGTCAGAGGAGCAGCGAGAGGGTCTATTAAGGAAGCAGATGCAGAACTGGAGAAATGAGTACTAATCTTACCTAAGTGGATGACAGTAGCTTACGACAGTCCCTCTACTTTTTCTTCTCAAGAAGTGATAGACACCAGTCAGTCTGTCTGGCATCCTTATGCTCTTTATTACAGAACAATATGCATGCAAACCATACCACGGGTGGGGTTCGAACCCGCAGTCAGAGTCTCAAAACTCCAGACCGTCGCGTAAGCCACTGGGCCAGCTAGCTTCAATAAGATTCATCCAACGAGGTATATTTGTACACCATAGGAAGGTTAGCATAGGCACCACTGTGACCACAAATGCAACATAGTTCATCTCTGTGAATCGTCAGATTCGTATGTTGAGTATGCAAATTGGTTTCTAGTTTAGATGGGCATCATTGCTCGTAAAGTCTACAAATAATTGTAACTCTTGTGTATTTAAAAATCAGAGTAAATAACCATTGGTCAGACAAGTGTTCACACTTTATGGATCATATTTTATTTTCAGCATCTTGCAGGTTTATTTTTCATTTGTACAGATATTGAAAATATGACAAAGAGCAATGGAAAAGCCTGCATATATTTTTTTTTATAATTTAGTCCTTGTATGTACTGTATATGTCACACCGCCGGAAAGTGCAGTTGCCTCAATATTTTACAGGAAAGAATGTGTGACTTGACAAGACCCTGAAGATGGAGTTCTCTGTAGACTATCAGATGGGTCTCACCAACCAATGGGAGCTAGAACAACTATTGTTTAGTACAACATGTTTTCCCTCTTAGAGGATCCTTCTAAATTTATATTCGGATGTCATGACAAAGTCGAAATTCAGTGTGACAGCAAATTAAATTATGTTATATGATTGCATGGGGGAGGTGGTGGAGCTTACCAGTGTTAGCCCTTCATATTGTAAACATATATTTTTCCCCATAGCCTCTCTCAATAGTCGCATCTGTCAGCTGATCGTCGTAGCTCCTGACCCCGCCTCTCAATGTGCCGCTTGTCAGATTCGCTCCCTCTCAGCCTCGTAGGCCCTGTTATACCTAGTCTTAATACTATGGAATGGTGCTTGCTTCCACCACTTTTATTCGTCAAGATCATTCCACTTCCTGGCCATCCTGGGACTGAAGAAATACTTCCTAACATCCCTGTGGCTCATCTATGTCTTTAACTTACACCTCTCAAAACTTCTATCACTGTTTACCCTAAAAACTTCTTAGAGTATTTTGTATGTCTCTCCAGCCTCTTCTGTCCTCCAGTGTAGTTAGATTCAATTCTATTAACCTCTTCATAACTCATAGCTGTGGAACTTGCCACATTGCATAATTCTGCATATTCTCCATTTTTTAACAAGCGAAGCGTGCTCTCACTACAACAACTATATCTCTAGCATCAACACATGGTTCTCTGTCCCTCTTGCTCAACCCCTCTCCCTGCATGGCTCAATTTTCTTGGTCTGGAATCATGCAGCATCACTGCCTGTACAGGCTATGTAACAACTCAGAAAAGACCTAGTTTTTGTGGTGGACTTTCAAAGATACTCATTGTTACGGCCCCCTACCTAACAATGGCTGTTAGGTAGTTTACCTACCGGTCTGTGACGTCATTAAACGTGATGTTTGACTGACGAGCCGGCTGGACCGACAGTGACTACCAGACTCTCCTATGGAGAGTGTCTACCAGACTCTCATATGGAGAGTGACTACCAGACTCTCCTATGGAGAGTGTCATCTAGAATCTCATATGGAGAGTGTCAACGAGACTCTCCCCTATATAACACTGGAGAGTTCACCAGCTCCCTGATGCACTTAGGAGTGTCAACCAGACTCTCCTATGGAGAGTGTTCATCAGTCTCTCCCACTGGAGAGTAGACTCTCCCATACACTACTGGAGAGTGCTACGTTCGAGAGACCTTGAGAGTGATTCTTCGTGCTGGTAACGACCTGAGACTATGTACCTGAAAATATGTACCTGAAGTGTCTTGTGTGACACTGGTTGTGTCTTGTGTGACACTGGTTGTGTCTTGTGTGACACTGGTTGTGTCTTGTGTGACACTGGTTGTGTCTTGTGTGACACTGGTTGTGTCTTGTGTGACACTGGTTGTGTCTTGTGTGACACTGGTTGTGTCTTGTGTGACACTGGTTGTGTCTTGTGTGACACTGGTTGTGTCTTGTGTGACACTGGTTGTGTCTTGTGTGACACTGGTTGTGTCTTGTGTGACACTGGTTGTGTCTTGTGTGACACTGGTTGTGTCTTGTGTGACACTCGTTGTGTCTTGTGTGACACTCGTTGTGTCTTGTGTGACACTGGTTGTGTCTTGTGTGACACTGGTTGTGTCTTGTGTGACACTGGTTGTGTCTTGTGTGACACTGGTTGTGTCTTGTGTGACACTGGTTGTGTCTTGTGTGACACTGGTTGTGTCTTGTGTGACACTGGTTGTGTCTTGTGTGACACTGGTTGTGTCTTGTGTGACACTGGTTGTGTCTTGTGTGACACTGGTTGTGTCTTGTGTGACACTGGTTGTGTCTTGTGTGACACTGGTTGTGTCTTGTGTGACACTGGTTGTGTCTTGTGTGACACTGGTTGTGTCTTGTGTGACACTGGTTGTGTCTTGTGTGACACTGGTTGTGTCTTGTGTGACACTGGTTGGGTCTTGTGTGACACTGGTTGTGTCTTGTGCGACACTGGTAATGTTACCCGGAGTGTCAAGGTATTTAGTGGTGTAGTCAGAGAGTTTGTGACGGTGGCACGACACAGGTTGAGTCGTGTATTTGGGGTGTGTCAGGACGCGGTGCAAAGGCTTTACTAGAGATTGAGTTCATGATACAGGGGGCGTGCCATGTGGCACAGAGAAGGTGTCGTGTGACATAGTGAAGGTGTCTTTCATGGTACAGGAACGGGTGTCGTGGAACCCCGTAGGTGTGCCATAAGACAGAAAAAAGTGTGTCTTGTGTGACACGGTAGAGAAGGTGTGTCAGGTGACACGGAGGGCGTCATGTGACAGAGAAGTGTCGTGTGACACTGTCAGAAAGTGTCATAACACAGACAAGGGTGTCTATGCAGACACGGAGACGTTAACGTGTCATGACGACAAGAAAGGTAGTGTCATATGACATGTTGTTGGTGGGGTCATGAAAACGTGGGTTGTCACTATGTTGTGGTGTCTGGTGTGACACTGATATGTTGTGGTGTCTGGTGTGACACTGATATGTTGTGGTGTATGGTGTGACACTGATATGTTGTGGTGTCTGGTGTGACACTGATATGTTGTGGTGTCTGGTGTGACACTGATATGTTGTGGTGTCTGGTGTGACACTGATATGTTGTGGTGTCTGGTGTGACACTGATATGTTGTGGTGTCTGGTGTGACACTGATATGTTGTGGTGTCTGGTGTGACACTGATATGTTGTGGTGTCTGGTGTGACACTGATATGTTGTGGTGTCTGGTGTGACACTGATATGTTGTGGTGTCTGGTGTGACACTGATATGTTGTGGTGTCTGGTGTGACACTGATATGTTGTGGTGTCTGGTGTGACACTGATATGTTGTGGTGTCTGGTGTGACACTGATATGTTGTGGTGTCTGGTGTGACACTGATATGTTGTGGTGTCTGGTGTGACACTGATATGTTGTGGTGTCTGGTGTGACACTGATATGTTGTGGTGTCTGGTGTGACACTTATATGTTGTGGTGTCTGGTGTGACACTGATATGTTGTGGTGTCTGGTGTGACACTGATATGTTGTGGTGTCTGGTGTGACACTGATATGTTGTGGTGTCTGGTGTGACACTGATATGTTGTGGTGTCTGGTGTGACACTGAGTGTCTTTGTCTCATGTCGTGTGACATTAAAGTCTAGTCGTACAAATTCAACAATGCTTATTGTTAACTTATAGTACAAAATGTTACGCTTATCTTAAATTGTACAAAGATCATGCTTTTGGTTTTTACGTGTTATTGTACAAAGATTGTACTATTTATATAGATTTTTACTAGTAGAAGAAATATATATATTTATAAATTAATGTGTCAGTATTTTTTATACGCCGGACAAAAACCCTTTATTGTTTTATTACGGTATTGCAATTATTGGTTATGAGAGCAGATTCCCTTAGAATAACAGGCCGAGTAATCGGGTTTGCCCATAGCTCTCGTAACTAATATTGTAATATTGTAATATAAGGGTGTCTGAGGACACGGTGGAGAAGGAGTATCATGACAAGGTGTGGTAGTGTCCTGCGTGACACTTGAAGACGGCAGCGACTTGACACTGCACTAAGTATATGATTTTACTTGTGACTTTTATTACCTTGTACTATGATTTTTGTGTATATAAACGTGATGTTTGACTGACGAGCTGGTGAACTCTCCAGTGTTATATAGGGGAGAGTCTCGTTGACACTCTCCATATGTTGTGTGGGTTAAAAATTTCTTGGAGGAGAAAACAATATATAGTTACTGGGGGCAAGCAAAATTAATTAATTACACAATTAAAACATTAACAAACAAGGGTAAATGAATAAAAATAACTCTGGGATAGTACACTTGGTGAAACACAACAATTAACAAGAGAAGGAAAATTCAACAACACGTGGACAATGCTGGGGAAAAATTAAAATCTTTTAAAATTACTACTTGGTGGAATATTGGAACAGTAGATTACTTTAACAAAACTGTACTTACTGCAAACTTGGTATCACAACGAAACTCACAGAAATTATAATGCAATAATTAACAAGAGACAACACTAGTGAAATCAAAAATTAATGTAAGTAATTAATTTAGCACAGAACACTTCCCAGGATAACTCAAAATTTTCTTTAACTGGCAACAATTGTCTCAACACACGAAATTGTCTCTAGATTATCTGAAAAATAAAACAACAACACAGTAATTGTCTCTAGGGTGGAAAACTTGACTGAAGCGTGGTATAGTGGTGGTGGTGGATGGTGGTGGAGGATGGTGATGGAGGATGGTGGTCTGGTCCACTCGCGCAGATATCAGGTTTTCTAAAGTTGGCACAACAGTTCAGAAGAAACACTCAGGACGCTCGACCTGATTCGTAGCCAATAAACTGCTTGCAGGACCCAGTTAAGGGTGAAATAATCCACACTTAATGCTTTGTGTGGGTGGAGACACGTGGTTAATGGCGCCTGCCCTAGCGTGGGTGGTGGGGGGTGGTTGGGTGGAGTGGCCTACACCGCTTTCCGCGTGCGCCTGTGGCTTACGCCGTTTATATGAACTTAACCCAGGGTGGCTTGAATAACCCAGGATACCACAGGGATGGTATTGTCACTCAGAACAGCAATACACTGGAGTACAAGGGCGGTAAAAATGCTTGACTCACGTGGCTTACTTCTCAGACAGCAGAGTGGCTTGCTGGCTTAGTAGAATATTTTCACACAGATTGGCTGGCTTGGAATCTTGTAACAATTTAGCACAGCAAGGTAGAAGCTGGCTTAGGCCTAGGCTGACGTAACTGGTGGTGGCTTACTGGCTGGATATGGTACTCTCCCCTCACAAACTGGCTTACTCGTTCAGAATTTGCAAAACCCGGGTCAACCCCTCGTAGGTTTTAACAAATTAACACTTAGTTGACCAGGAGATACTGTAGATATTGTAGACTTCTTGGATGTAGGTAGCTGGTAACGTGGTAGGTCTGGAGGCTGTTTGCTTGCTTTTCGTCGTCTATCTCTCTATAACAGCGTAATCGCTAAAACTTACGGCACACCGCTGTCACCACTTGTTGTGTGGGTCTTGAGAGAGATATTTAGGTAGTCAAAGACACTCCTTGTTGGATGGTTACGGTATATTTACGGTCTGTGAAGGAGAGAGCCCAGCCACGTCTGTCCAGCCGTAGGTCTGCCACTTCTGAGAGTCTGCGCCTATGCGTGGCTATGCACATGCGCTGAGCCTCTGACGTCAGCGGGTATCGTGACGTCACACGCAAAGGGACCAGCTGTATAGCTCCGATGAACGCTGATACACTACACAAGTGTATATATAATACTGATACGACACATATGAGAGTCTAGATGACACTCTCCATAGGAGAGTCTGGTAGACACTCTCCATAGGAGAGTCTGGTAGTCACTGTCGGTCCAGCCGGCTCGTCAGTCAAACATCACGTTTGATGACGTCACAGGCCGGTAGGTAAACTACCTAACAGCTATTGTTAGGTAGGGGGCCGTAACACGCATCAACGTATATAAAAGATGTGAAGATGAATCTTAAAAGAGTGAATCCTCTATTCCAGTTTGTAAAAAAAATCAAAGTTAAAGACTATAATTCGATGACAAAAAATCAAACTGTATATATAAATGTTGGAGATACTACATAGGAAATTTAAGGTTATATTTAGAAAAGAAAATATGCAACATACATATTACAATCATATATAGTCCATTTAACATTAAGCACTTAAAAACGTAGACATACAGCAGAAAAAATACTGAATAAAGGAATCTAAAATAAATATACCTTAGAAGGCAATAAACACAAAAACAAATGCAGTAACAGCGTCTCTCCTAGGTTGCAAGAATTGGCACTGCTCCACCCACTGCAGGAGAGGTCAGTACTCACGTCCTTGAGACCAAGGTTCTTGACTTGGCAGGGAAGGCGGGCACGTTGACCGAAGACAGCGGTGACATTGGTGGGCACGTTGCCGAAGACTGCTGAGCTGTGGCTGTTAGCCCGACCCCAGGTGATGCTGTGTTGGTGGCCACCTCGGTCGTAGCGCCCTGGAAAAGAGACACCAGGGTCACTATTCTGCTTGGGTTGATGTGGTCCAAGAGGAAGAGTGGTCAGAGTAGATTATGAGAGGAAAATATCGTTGTCATAGCACTCTGGGAAGGAAATTGTAGTGATTGTAAAGCACTGAAAATTTAAATATTGTTTTCTGAAGTGCAGAGAAATAATTTTGATGTTTGCAACATGCTCAGAAGATAATTTTGGTGATTGTAGCACTCTGATAATTGAATTCTGGGGTTATCTGACCCTGGGAACGGATTTCTGATGGGTTTAGCACTCTAGAAAGGACATTCTTAGGGTGGCAGAAAGATGATCCGGTAAATTACATAGTGGCGGCGCCCAAGATAGGAAAATCCTGTGGTCATAGCGCACATGGCAGGGAATTCATTTGACTGTAGCGCTGTGAACAGCGAACTTTTGTTGCTGTTACTCTCCGAACAGGGAATTATTGTGGAAGTGCTTTGGTATTGTTATGTGGAGGCAAAACTCAAGGGAAGAAATGCTGGTGGCGATAGCAGACTAAAAGGGAAGTCTGCTGCTGGTAGCACACTGGGGAGAGAATTGTGGTAGTGGTAGTGCTGTTGCTCGTGAAGTCTGGTAGTAGAAGCGCTCTGGGAATGGAAATCTAGTGGTCCTAGCTCACTGGGAATGGAAATCTAGTGGTCCTAGCTCACTGGGAATGGAAATCTAGTGGTCGTAGTTCACTGGGAATGGAAATCTAGTGATCGTAGTTCACGGGGAAGGGAAATCTAGTAGTAAGAGCGCTCTGGAAAGGAAAATCTAGTGGTGACAGCGCTCTAGTAATGAAAAGCTAGTGGTGATAGTGCTCTGGAAATGAAAATCTATTGGTGACAGTGGTCCGCGAAGGAAAAGATAGTTGTGGCAGCGCTCTGGGAAGGAATTTCTTGTTGAAGCAACACTCAGGGAAAAGAATTCTTGTGGATGGACGTCTAGTGACCTAAGTGCTCTGGGAAGGAGGATCTGGTCCTATTAGCACTTTGGGGACGAATTTACTTTGATAGAGAAACGTGACTGACGTAACAAACTGGGGAAAGCGACTCTAGGATTGAAAGTCACTTTGGGTGAGAAAAATGATAAAATCTTTACATGGATATACATTATGAAGCGAAACTTTGAGGGGGAAGCATTTAAGAAAAATAAATATAGAATTACATCATAATGTTATGTTCTTCAGTAATAAATGATGACCCTAATCTCTCGGAGAGAAGAAAGAAAAGCTGGTTAAGACTGAGATAGAAAGATCCTGGAGAGACAATGAGGGTGAGACTGTCAGCGGAAGAGAAACACATTGTAAATAGACAGGAAAGGAAAGATTCACATGGTAAACAACGCGGTGAGATATGAAAACAAAGACAAGCCACAGAACATTCATTATAACGTTCCGTTTCCTTCACTAAATGGAGAGGAATGTTGCGCCAATTAAAACTCTGCATCTTTCGTTAACTTCAAACCTGTCGGAAAAACTATGGAGGTGAACTCTTATCAGGCTGAGGGACTGACCACCTATTTCTCGCCACTACACCTGCTGCCTCCAATTTATTCTCCTCTGTATTCGACTGAAGAAGCCTACCGAGCAGGAAAAGCATTTCAACAATAAAGATTGACATGTCTTACTCATCAACCTGTCACCATCTGTCACTTCTTGCTGCAGAAAATTATTATAATCAAAAGAAGAGCTAAACCACAAGGGTCATACAGCTTGCTGCTGAAAAAGGATGTTTACACGAGGTAAAAAATTAAAAGGATAGAAGAGAAAATGTAGAATAAAAGAGAACATGTCAACGAAATCGTGGAAAACATCACATAAAAGTGTAAATCCTGGGTAAGGAGAGTATGAGAGAAATAATAAATTTTTTTTTTTTATGGGAGATATTACCAACAATTACTGTTAAACTGTATCTAATAAATTTAGCTTATTACAAGAATGAAGAATATCATGAATAATATTCATATTAATAAGATCTGATGATTTGTTCTATTGGAATGACAGTGAATAAGAACTAACTTTACATTACTGAAATATATTGCAAATGAATATCTTTCTACATTGAGGCTCAAAACCTCAAAAAATGGAATTCATTCACTGTCATAACTTTTGTTGAAGCTGTGTATTGATTTCACTTCCACACCTTCACCTTCGGTCTCGCTCCACTTGTTAACCATCCTAAGACTTAAGAAATATAGTATTTCCTATGTTCCTAACATCTCTATGGCTCATACCTATGGCTTCTAACCTTCCTTGTGCCTGGTACAGTAAAACTCCGGGTTTCGTCCGGTCCGAATATAGTACAATTCAGGATTTCGACCGACCTTCTGGAACGGATTAAGAACGAAAACCGGGGTGCCACTGTATTTAGTCTTTCTCCATCTTATCAACAGTAATGCCTGAACACCTTATAACTTTTATGTTTTATATCTGTAGTTGTGGTATTATCTGAATATCCACGTTATTGAACATAAATATAGCATTAGAACCAGACAAGAGTCTAATGCTCCATTTATTCATGTGAGAGATTTTAACCGCCCAAATAATGTTCAAAAAGTCGAGAAAGTTGCATCAAACAGGTTCATTGTTGAGAGAAACATAATCGAATCAAGTTTCATAAAAAACAGTATTAATTTTAATATGAATATTAGTTCATGGTTCTGTAAATTAGATTCATTTATAATTAATAGAATTCGTGAGAAATTTATGCTATGCCTGATATGTCACTCGTAAATTTTACTTGACATGTAACCTGACATACTCTTAACTAACCCTTTCACTTGCTCTCAGTGTCGAAGAATATACTGAAAAAAAAATCATTTTTTCCTATGAAATGACAGAGAATCTTTTCCCGATAGTAAGGACACTAAAAGTACGAAATTTGATGGAAAACTTACTGAATTACGCTCCTTCGAAATTAGCGGTCTCGGCGATATTTATGCATCGGCGATTTTGCCCACTTTGAACCCTATTTTCGACCAATTCCACTGTTTCAGTCGTCAAAACCCATAGCTATTTCTCTGGAACTTCTTTTGTTCTATCGATTGAGTACAAGAAACCGCCTATTTACCGATTTCGACTACCCAGTAAAGTGACCAGAAATTGATAATTTGGCCAATTTCATACACAATTCAAAGATGGCCAATTTCAAAAGAGGGTCCAGAATTAACAATGCAAACATTCCAAGGACTAAAATAATATTTTCTCTGTTCATTAGTCACGTGTCCAGGCCCCTCTGTGACAGGCTGTTCACTCACGACGTTGTTTTCTTACGATAATGTTTATGTTGATGAATGCAATGTTGCTGACTCGAGCTTGATAATAATGTTTATCTTCCCGTTATTCATGTCGTTACCAATATATTGTTTTCAATTAACCATAAATTAACAAAAATATTTCAAAAAATTTCAAACTTACAAACTCTTCATTTTCAGAATATTTTATTATTCCAGTTCATTATAAATAATTGTTTATAAACATACTCTCAGATGTATCTACCGATGTTTTTTTATTAATTACGAAGAAATATCAATGATTGGGTAGGAAGCATTATTGAGACAATGTCTTAATCTAAAAGATGATGAAAATTTTGGCGCTGAAATGGCTAGTTTATTATGCACCCCATATCCATCCTGTGGACGGTAGAACATGAACATACGGATTCACAAATAACCTAAGAATAAGGCTTCAAAAGGTTTAATAGGAGTACTTAAGTAAGTTTATTCAGGTATACACAAATACAGTTGATAAATTAGACACAGACGCAACACTTGGGTATCTTTATGGAGGAATCGTTTCGCCACACAGTCGTAGGTGGTGTCACATTTGACCAATGTCAAATGTGACACCACCTACGACTGCTGCATCTCTCCTGCCTACGGTATATAAGTTACTTCTTCGCACATATGCTGTATTCTTTTCAAGATTGATGGACTAACTACATCGACTCAAGGTTGAGGGACTGATTACCTCAAACTCCTCCTGTTCTTCACGACTCTCCTTTGTATGGACTGATGAAGCCACTGTGTTGTGTAACGTTTCCTCAATAAAGATACCCAAGTGTTGCATATGTGTCTAATTTATCAACTTGTCGGTTCTCTGAACCATTCATCTACACAAATACAGTTACATAGATTATCAAACATAGCAGCATATGTGTAGAGAACCTAGGATAACCCAAAAAAGTCTAAGTGACTTATTCCCATTGGGGTCCTTCGGGGTCATTCATCTGTTGCAAGCAAATTTTGAAAATTTACTTAAAATGTTATCTTGTTTTCGTTAATAAGATACTTTGACATTTCATTCGGTTATTTTACGATTTCTGTACTTCTCATTTTGTAAACAAATTAGCACTTAGTGTTTATGATAGTGACCACATATTTTGCATTTGGTTTGATCATTTGTGTGTTTTCCAAATTAACAAAAGTTCTTGTAAACAAGGCAAAGAGTGGCCACTACAACATCAGTCAGTCTGTTTACATTACAAGTTGCTCCATAAACATACTTATCTACGTTCATTTATCATATTGGGTTATAGATCTACTCAGGCTTCTAACTGCATTCGTATAACATTCAGCTTCATTATATACTTTAATATTTATAAATATTAAAACTAATAAACCCTTATTTTCATTTACTTAAAGATAAGGATTTTGTTGCTTGTAACAATTTATGTGTCAAAATTTGTTCAAATTTAGTTATATTATTTTCATTTTTCAGATATACCCTTCAGTTATGTAAGACAAAAGGAAAATAACTGTTCAGAATGAATGCCTCTTGTTTAACGAAGAAAGGAGAGTAAATCGCTTCTTTGTACAAGCAGGTGATAAATCCTTGTGTGTCGTATGCTTTTCCTAATCCACTATATAAAATTCTTAGCTTGGATATGTTAATTAAGCAAGCACTGATTGTGTTGTGAGTTAACTACCATATTATCATTCTTAGCTAATGTCTCTAGACACTGCAAATGTAAGTAGAATCAACTGAAAATCACTGTTAGAAAATGGGATAAAATTAAGCGATCCTCGGAAACCACAGCCATTCAGAGTTCTATGGTCATAAAATAAAAAATGTTTTCTAAATGACAACACCTTTGGACTCTCTTTTTTAGGGATAATTACCAACTCGTGTAAAGACCCACGAGTTGGACTATATACGAAAAATAATTACAAACTCACCTGATGCGGGTGTGGCTAGAATGACCATGAGAGTCACAACCACGTCCAGCAAGCGTCCCACCTTCATGGACCGATCTCTGTAGATGTGAGTAGTCTTGGAGGAAATACGGCGTCCGTATGAACGTATGAGGCCAGCTGGCCTGTTACTGAGGCCTCTTATGGATGTTATGAAGCCAGCTGCGAAGGAAATTAGTTTGTGAGCTGCTGATGGAAGAGCAAATCGATGTGAGGCGGTGTTATCAGTTGACAGATAGTTAAAATTGCACTCTTCGGAAGACGAGCCGCTGACAAGTTTACTGCGTCGGGAATTGATGCCAAATTGTTGTAGATAGACACACACGGGATATGCCAGCCTGAAAATCTTAACGATAGTTGATGACTCGAGGATTTTATTGAATTTACGTTCCGTGACATAACCCAAATTATATTTAAGTGATATACTCGAGTTTCCTTTTGGCAGGCATGATCAAGCGATTGTGTAAGCTTGTGAGATTGTATTTAGCTGAGTACAGGCGGCAGAGAGAACTTTACCGTTCTGGATCTGTCTACCTCACACACCGTCTTCGCAGTACATACTGTGCTCTAAGCATTGGATGTTACAACCACAGTGCTTCTGTCGAGGCTCCTCAAACTTGTGTTATCCCTTACATTACTTCTCGTAACAATTAGTATAATTATATCACCTAAGTTGAAATCAAACATTATCAATTTGCCTTTAGATTTCCTTTTCGTGATGCACATTCTGACTTAATGTTTTAAATTTCCAGATTCTTTACTCAACTTTTACCATATTTTATAGCTTTGGCTATTTTATTATATCGAAACGTCCGCCTGTGTATTTTGTTATATCACTTGCAAAGTTGCATTAACTTTTTCTCTTGTGAATGACAATGGAACAATTAGTAAACATATTTCCATGAATATATTACTAACGTGGAGGTCAAAGAGTTGCTAGGCTGACGCAGGTCTCAGACAGGACAAAAATTTGAACCATAATTTCGTGGCTGAACGTGTCAGGCTAGAAATTAATATAAAAAAGATTGTGAATTTTCCTCACAAACTAAACGCTCTGACCTATATGCACTTCACATTTCAATATGCTACTTTTATTGTTTTTGTTTCTGCTGGTGTTGATGTTGCTGTAGTTCCGACGCTTGCACATAATCCTCGTTCCTGCAATTTGAAGAAAATATCAGTTGCCACACAATAATACTAGATATATTTCGGTCGCTGCGCGATCCGAGAAAGGTATCCCAGTATTGCATAACCCCAGACCCCTCTACTTCAATGAATGCGAAAATATTAGTGCAGAATGTGGCATAACTTCCAAATGCAAGTGCTTGTGTTGAAAGTCTGAAAACAGTCGGATTTGGTATTCACGAGTTAACACATGGAATGTATAGGCAAGTGACTTTTATAACAAGACGTGCTGTAAGAGTGTGAGCTAAGGAAAAGCGGTAAGCAAGACTTGATCCTTGGAGGGTGGGAAGTAGAGTACCTGCACTCTGGAGGAGGAGAGAGGGTGCTGTGGTTGCAACATCATCAGAACTGAGATGTCAGTGCGGTTTTTTTGGGAAAGTATTGATTAAATAATTGACAATGAAAATGTTTCCTGTTTTAGGCTACCGAGCATCGATTGGTGAAAACTCTTGTATTGTTTGTCTATACACACACATACACAATCACATACACATTTACAGACACACAGACACACACACACAGAGACTGGACCTAGTATTCATACCTTGAGTAGTGCAGATATTGAGGACATCACATATGAAAGGCCCCTCGGAGCCAGTGATCATGTGGTTCTAAGCTTCGAATGCATTGTTGAGTTACAAGTGGAGAGGGAATCAGGAAGGACAGGACGAATGAAGCCAAACTACAAGAGAGGGGACTACACAGGCATGAGGAATTTCCTGCACGAGGTTCAGTGGGACAGAGAACTGGCAGGGAAATCAGTAATGAAATGAAGGAATGTGTGACAACTATTCAAGGAAGCTGAGGAGAGGTTTGTACCCAAGAGCAACAGTCATAATGAGAAGGCCAGGTCGAGCCCTTGGTTCACTCAAAGGTGAAGAGAGGTTAAAACCAAGTGCGCTAGAGAATGGAAGAAGTGTAGAAGGTAAAGGACCCAAGAGAATAAGGAGATTAGTCGAAGAGTAAGAAATGAATATGCACAGGTAAGGAGGGAGGCCCAAACGACATTACGAAAATGACATAGCAGAGATAGCTAAGTCTGACCGGAAGCTTTTGTACAGTCACACCAAGAAGAAAACAGCAGTGAAAAACCAGGTAATCAGGCTGAGAAAGGAAGTAGGGGAGCTTACAAGAAACGACCTTGAAGTATGTGAGGAGCTCAACACGACATTCAAAGAGGCATTCACAGTGGAGACAGATAGGACTCGAGAAATACAGAGTGGTGGTATATATCAACAAATGCTGGACACAATACATACAACTGAGGAGGTGAAGAGGCTGCTATGCGAACTAGATATCTCAAAGGCGATGAGGGAGAAAGGCGCTCTGTGTTAGACTAAAAACAATCTTCAACACATCTATCGAAACAGGGCGGCTGAGGTATGGAAAACAGCAAATGTAGTCCCAATTTTTTTAAAAAGGAGACAGACACGCAGAATTAAACTACAGACCAGTGTTATTGATTTGTATTGTATGCAAGGTCAAGGAGAAGATTATCAGAAGAGTGATGGACCACTTAGAAAGGAATGTGCTTATAAACGACTACCAGCACTGATTCAGAGATGGAAAATCCTGTGTCACAAACACACTAGAGTGAGAGAAAGGGTGGGTTGATTGCACTTTCTTGGACTGTAAGAAGGCTTTTGACACAGTTTCACACAAATGATTAGTGCAAAAGGTGGAGGACCAGACAAGTATAACAGGGAAGGCACTGCAATGGATCAGAGAATTCCTGACCGGTGCTCTTTTCTGGTATTTGTGAATGACATGAAGGAAGGAATAGACTTAAAAGCGACCCTGTTTGCAGATGATATAAAGTTACTGACAAGAATTCAATCGGAGGAGGACCATCCAGGACTACAGAGGGATCTGGACAGGCTGCAAGCCTGGTCCAGCAACTGGTTCCTGGAGTTCAACCCCACCAAGTGCAAAGTCATGAAGATTGGGGAAGGGCAAAGAAGAGCGCAGACAGTACAGTCTAGGGGGCCAGAGACTACAAACCTCACTCAAGGAAAAGGATCTCGGAATGTGTATAAAACCAAGCACATTTGAGGCGAACATCAACCAAATATTTGCAGCAGCATTTGGGCGCCTAGCGAACCTAAGAATAGCATTCCGACATCTCAGTAAGAAATCTTTCAGGAGCCTGTACACCGTGTACGTTAGGCCCATATTGGAGTATGCAGCACCAGTTTCGAACCCACACCTAGCCAAGCACGTCAGGAAACTAGAGAAAGTTCAAAAGTTTGCAACGAGAATAGTCCCGGAGCCAGGGGATATGTCCTACCAGAAGAGGTTAAGGGAAATCGACCTGACGACACTGGAGAACAGGAGGGGGATGGGGGGACATAATAACTTCATCAAGCGAAAAATTACCAGTTGGAAGAAAATCTTGATATATGTTGTGTAGTCAGGCAGACAAGACAAAGGAGTATTGAAAAATGTTTACCACCAACACGCACATGTATGCACGCGCACAAGTACACACACACTCACACGTACACACTAACACACACTGACACACGCACACACACAGTTCAACCCCACCAAGTGCAAAGTCATGAAGATTAGGGAAGGGCAAAGAAGACCGCAGACAGAGTACAGTTTAGGGGGCTAAAGACTTTAAACCTCACTCAAGGAAAAGGATCTTGGGGTGAGAATAATTCTGAGCACATCTCCTGAGGCGCACATCAACCAAATAACTGCTGCAGCATATGGGCGCCTAGCAAACCTAATAATAGCATTCCAACCCTGTACACCGTGTACGTCAGGCCTGTATTTGAGTATACAGCACCAGTTTTGAACCCATACCTGGCCAAGCACGTCAGGAAATTAGAGAAAGTGCAAAGGTTTGCAACGAGGCTAGTCCCAGCGCTAAGGGGCATGTCCTACGAGGAGAGGGAAATCGACCTGACGACACTGTAGGACAAGAAAGACAGGGGTGATATGATGACATAAAATACTGAGAGGAATCGACAAGGTGGACAGAGAGAGAGGATGTTTCAGAGATGGGACACAGTAACAAGGGGTCTCAATTGGAAGTTGAAGAATCAGATGAGTTAAAGGGATATTAGGAAGTATTTTTTCAGTCATAGAGTTCTCAGGAAGTGGAATAGGCTGGAAAGTTATGTATTGGAGGTAGGATCCATACATAGCTTTACGAAGAGGTATGATAAAGCTCATGGAGCAGGGAGAGTGACCTCGTAGCGACCAGTGAAGAGGCGGGGCCAGGAGCAGTGGATCGACCAATGCAACCACAATTAGGTGAGTACACACACGTACGCACGCACACGCACACACACTCATGCACACACACACAACACTTTTACAAACCAAACACACACCTTGCGGAAACTAGCCTATAAAGAAAAAATGGGACCCCAGAGGGATTTACGAAGACCCAGAGAAACAGAGAAAGAGTGCCCTGGAGAGGATACAACAAGAATGGGAAAGTAAGCTAGGTGAACTTATCACTCAAATTGAAAAGATGATGGATGCAGAGAGCAAGAAGTAGGAGCTGTGAGCCGAAGCTGCAGAAGCTGGGATACAGAGCCTAGAAGATGAAATGAAAATGTTGAAGCAAGATACATAGCCAAATACCAGAAAAGGCACTGCATCAGGAGCAGGTTCACCAATATCCCATGAGACTACCGAAGGAAAGGAAGGAGTTAAGTCCTATGTGGAAGCCCTATCAAGCCACCAGGAAATGAAAAGGAATGATAGTGGCATGCTGTTTGGCACAAAGACGGCAGTAAGTAAGGGGGTTGTAGGTAGAGAAGTGGACAGTCCCCCTTCAGAGGTGATATCAGAGCACCAGGAGATCCAGGAAATGATAAAGGAGGCAGCAATGGCTACCTTTAAATGGGACTCAGAGACACAGAGGAAAAGCAATAGGAAGAGGAGAGGTAGAGTCAAGTTTTATTCATGGACTTCAGGGGACCGAAGAGAAAACATATGAAGACGACAATGTGAAAAAAATGTGATTGAGAATATCATCAAATAAACAGGAGAGGAGGACATGACCGAGCTGATAAATTTTCAGAGAATAGTAGTATAGTCGAGGGTAAGAAATCAGCAATTCAGATTGATTTTCAAGACAGAAACGGTGCAAAACAGGATCCTGCAGCAGAAACCACGGCTAAAGAAACGAGAACCGAACGACAGAAACTGAGAGGATACAAAGACGAAAGAGGCAAGAAAGAGAAACAAGGCTAGAATCAGGAGGGGACAACCAGAGTTAGGAGGTGAAGCAAGCACAACTAACCCTAAGACCCACAACCAAAGTAATCCAAAATAAACCACACTTCGTACATACAGCCCCCACCCCCCATCACAATCCCCAACTACACAGCAGCCTCCCATAGTACCCTGCCAGGTCTCCCACTCCCCCAGCCCCCGTAGACTCCCCAAAATGCAATTTGAAAAAGAAGCTGAAGGTATTGTACACAAATGCAGATGGAATAACGAAATGTGAGTGGCAGGGAAAAAAAACATTTAGGCATCACTGGACATCATAACGTTCACAGAAACCAAGCTCATGGGAATAATAACAGATGCAATCTTTCCAACTGGATATCAGATCCTGAGGAAAGATAGAGGGAATAAAGGGGGTTGAGGAGTTGCACTGCTTATCAAAAGCCAGTGGAGATTTGAGGAGTTGGAAGATGGGGAAAGAGGGGAAGCAAGGGACTACAATGTAGGAATTCTTCAGACTGGGGGGTCCCAAGGTGGTGATTGCAGAGATGTACAGCCCACCACAGAATAGCAGGAGGCCAAGGTGGATAGGGCCAGAATGTTTCAGAGACGGGACACAGGAACAATGGGACACAGCTGGAAATTAACTACTCATATAAGTCATAGGGATGGTTAGGAAGTATTTCTTCTACTGCTCCGACTCTTTCTGAAGAGCTGCAACAGAACACAGACAACACTAGAAACAAGCGTTTTTATTTGACATACAGTGTTTGACTCAAACCTATTCAAGAGCTCCATGCAAATAAATGGTCCTAATATTTAAATTTGCTTCCAGAAAATGCTAAATGTTCGCAGTCTACCACCTGCTTCATTTTTTATTGTTGTTAAAAAGCACCTTCACCTAACCTAAATTTTACATTGAATAATTAATTATGTTAAAACCCAAATTTTCAATATCATTCCTGATTATCTAATTCATATAATCATTCATATTATCACTGTGGCATGCAAAGAGTCTGTTACATTTATTCGGCGTATGTACATACCCCCATATAGGCTGCCTTCCAACGGGGTTGTGTGTGTATTGTTCCAGTCACGGTATTGTGCCTTTTTTTGTTATTCAGGTACTAAGGGTTTAACAATTAAGGGGCCCGATCGTTAAATCAGTACCTTGGTTCAGCCAATCATAATGTGGGTCGGACAATTGCGGAGGTGATGTGGTAGCACTCACGGTCCAGTCTTGTCAGATTCATACAGCTGCTGGTTGATCACGGTTGTCTCTTTGCCTCTTGATTACCGTGATACATTTATTTTCCGACCTCTTGTACATAGCGTACATAATTGTAAATACCTATAATCATATTTGGTGAAGGAAAATACAATTTCAAAACTACTGCTGTGTTTATTTTAGCTCCAAGTCCCATTACGACCAGGTTAACAAACCTTGATTACCTGAGTTCGTAATAATCACT
The DNA here is from genome assembly GCA_009830355.1 of Cherax destructor. NCBI lineage: Eukaryota > Metazoa > Arthropoda > Malacostraca > Decapoda > Parastacidae > Cherax > Cherax destructor. The sequence goes on from WNWK01009271.1 coordinate 29,648, forward strand.
ATCACCAATTTACGCTCAGTGGCGACTTCGTTAGGCGAGAAAGATATATGATAATATACATTCGGAAACTGTTAAGAGCGACTAGTTCCAAATCTACACACTTTAAATGAATCCCTAGGATAGCAAAATACTCGGCAGGGAAGTGCATCTCGCCAATGAATAGCAGGGGCGTCATTAGTACGTTAAGTGAAAGCAAAGTAAGTGTCAGGAGCCCAAGACTGTTCAACTGCCTTCCAGCATACATAAGGGGGATTACCAATAAACCCAGGCTGTCTTAAAGAGGGAGCAGGCAGGCACCTAAAATCAGTACCCAGCCAGCCCGGGTGTGGTTCGTACATCGGTATGCGTGCAGTCAGCAGTAACAGCCTGGTTGATCAGGCCCTGATCCACCACGAACCTTGATCATGGACCGGGCCGCTGGGGCGTTGCCTCCGGAACACCCTCCAGGTATACACCTGCTCGTTAATGCAAAATATGTAATCAGCTATTCACTTGGCAGCACCTCAATGCCTAAAACCTCGAATGACGGTAAAACACCTAGCTTGGCTGGGAGCGTTATACTTGAAAGATTGCATGGCCCTGAGGGTTTGAGCGTCGTGTTTTCGCTTTCCACGAGACAGGCCAAAGCAGCATGGGTTCGAGTCCTTGGCTAGTCGCATTGTTGTTATATATATGTCGTGCCGATTAGGTAAAACTTGCGATTTTGGCTTAAATAGCAACGCTCACCTTGCCATATAAGACAAGTGAAAATTTGTGTATGCAATAATTTCGCCAAAATCATTCTAAACATAACGAAAAAAATATATTTCATTGTGTTTGTTTATTATTAAATTAATGTTAACGTATCTAAAATATATTTAGTTGGGTTAGGCTAAATTAAATTGCGCTTGTTGTAATAAGGTTAGGTAGGTTTTCAAAGTTTCTCTTGGTACAAAATTATAAATTCTTACATTAACATAAATGAAAAAAATATATCTTTAAACGTATAAGAGAAAATTTTAGAAAGGACTGAATTTTATACGAGTTCTTGCTAATTGACCAGTTTTACCTAATCGGCACGACATATTATATATATAATATATATATATATATATATATATATATATATATATATATATATATATATATATATATATATATATATAGCATGGGGTCCACCTCTGGTGCAAATTATGGGACCCATAGCCTCGGAGAAGTGGATAAAAAGACTTCAAGGAAGAATATTTGGATTTCTTCCTGAAGCCATTTGAATATTCCACTTCCCTTACCACCCCATCTTTTTTTTTTTTACCAATAGGTATATTTTATTACATAATATGGTACAAAAGATTTAAGAGATACATTGTTGATACAAAGATGGCATATACAGTACACGAGGTGTGAGAGATACATGTCTAGTACATATTGTTACATGTTTGTCACTGATTATAATGCGAAAATCTCATCCAGCTCCTCAGAGCCGGGGCGCGTGCCCAGAATACAGCATGCATTACCCCTCTGAACAGCAGCGCTGAGTCGCTGGAACAGAAAACTAGCTGCCCTGGGATCCCTAGTTACCCTGTTGAGTCATTTGCCCAGCTCCTTGAGGAACTTAGATGCACTCTTTCCCCATGAGCCAAGGGTCTCCGAGCCTATGGGAACAAACATATAATGATGGGCAAGTTCTCCATATTTTCTCGACTTCTGGGACTCCCTGAAGGTGGCAGCTGCCCCTCCTTCCTCCCTGGTGTATTGGAGATAGGTATCAGCCAAGGTAGATGCACATGTGTAGTCCCACACCACCTGCTTGCCGTCTGTCCAGGCTTGAAGGGTGATACCATCTTGACGCTTTTGGCTGCCATCAGATCTGCATAGGTGGGGTGGCTCCCTTACTGCTGGGCATCCGGCTGTTGTGAGGCTCCTCTTGATAATGGTATTAACCTCTTCCTGTCATGCAATCTTTCCCTCGGATTTACGACACACAAGACCATGGTACCCGAATCAGTCTGCTGCTTCACTGCCACAAATACACCTATGTTCAGCGAGAATAGGGGCGGCAAGTCGAAGGGCAACACCAATGCGGATGGTCTGTGGGTCGAGGCGTGTGCCAAGGCTGGAGTTGGGAACAGCCAAAAGAAAGTCCCCTGCATGAGGAGCTCTCACTGCAAGGAGGCGGGCTCTATCCTTCCCTGATACACTCTGAAGCATTGCTGAGGCTATATTCTCTACTATTGGGCCATCCCAGTGCGACTGTTTGTAGTTGTTGGGGGGAGCAGGCCTGGTTTCAGAGCCTGTTAGATTATCCCAGATCTTAGCTCCATCAATGAACTTTTGGTCATGGATTCCAATCGTGTCCCTAAGATGTTCAGGGAGAATTGCTGCTACAAGCCCTCTGGATGCAATGCATGAAAACAGGAAAGCAGGTAGAGCAATCTGAGATGACTTGCGGACACCAATGCCTCCTTGTCTGACTGGGAGTGTAGCTTGGTCCCACTGCCCATCTTCAAGAGTAAGGTTAAGTACTTTAGTAAAAATCTGCCTCAGGATACTGTCATATTCGTGCAGTATAGGGTTATCATATGAAGGAGCACATCTTAGGAAATATGTCAACCTGGGCAGACTCAAGCATTTTGTGAGAAGGTACAAGGCGTCATGGGTGTCAAGATTACCTATTCGTTGTTCCATTCTCCTCAATTCTTCCAGTTTCTTCCTGAGAATTGTGTCAATGGCATCGCTTCCCAGAGGTGCTCTAAGCAAGACACTATTAGTAGGGGCAATGAATGTTGCTCCTGGTAGTTTTAATATCACTGCATCTATCACTTGTTGATTGACTGAGATTATTTCACATTTGGATGGATTCAGGATGAGACACATTTCCTGTCCCCGTGTCATCACCTGTGTAAGATCATCTAGAAGGGACTTCTTTGTACCTGCTAGTGTGCCATCATCCAGGAACCAGATGTTTAGCTCACTGGTCAGTCTTACTGTGATTTCCCTAACTGCTATACAGAAGAGAAATGGTGCGAGGGTCCCCTTGCTGGACACCCTCTGATGATGTGATTTCATGCTCTCCAAACAGGAGCATTGATTCCTTGCTATATCCAGCTGAAACAAAAGGGAAGAGACCTGGGAAATGTTCTTGTACAGCTGCTAATACTACGTCTCTTTTCAGGAGATTAAATGCATTTTTGAAATCTAATTTAACCACTGCATTGTCCTCAGGCAGGTTGTCGATATACGCCCTTGTTGCATGAACCGCTGCTTCACTTCCTTGAGAGACCCCAAAGCCAAGCTGGTTTGGTTGAAGCATGATGGCTGCCTCTGCAAGAATACTTCTGACAGCAGTTTTAGAAACGAGGCGGCGAAACATATATACATATATATGTCGTGCCGATTAGGTAAAACTTGCGATTTTGGCTTAAATAGCAACGCTCACCTTGCCATATAAGACAAGTGAAAATTTGTGTATGCAATAATTTCGCCAAAATCATTCTGAACATAACGAAAAAAATATATTTCATTGTGTTTGTTTATTATTAAATTATTGTAACGTATCTAAAATATATTTAGTTGGGTTATGCTAAATTAAATTGCGCTTGTTATGATAAGGTTAGGTAGGTTTTCAAAGTTTCTCTTGGTACAAAATTATAAATTCTTACATTAACATAAATGAAAAAAAATATATCTTTAAACGTATAAGAGAAAATTTTAGAAAGGACTTAATTTTAGATGAGTTCTTGCTAATTGACCAGTTTTACCTAATCGGCACGACATATATATATATATATATATATATATATATATATATATATATATATATATATATATATATATATATATATAGGGATGGGACGATAGCATTTTTTAATTTTTTGCCGACACCGATAATTTTATAAAAGCAACACAGAAATGTTGTTGCATGTGCCGAGTAGTTACACTCATGTGTAACTACTCGTGATTGTATTGAATTCAAATTAAGTACACTCAAGACTGTGTAACGCAAGATGGTTCTGTGACTTTTCAGTCATCACTAAACTGCCAGAGACCAGGACAACAACACAGTGATGGTGGACACTGCAAGGAGAGTGGCGAGCAACACTCACATGAACACTGCAACACTAATGATTGTGTGAGACTTTAACCTCGATAGACTACCACTATCACTATCAACACAAACAACACAACAAGCATCCCCACCACCACAACTATACCGGTAATCATAATGACAATCATATCGATCATAGCAACCACCACCGCAATAACCATTGCCACTGCAACCAACCACCACCTGCATTATCGACACTGCAACGACCACCAACATAACCACCGCCACTGTAAGCACCACAAGCACCACAAGCACCACAATCCCCACCATAACCATCACCCCTACCACTGCAATCACCAACACCACCTCTAAAATCACCACCACAACAACCACCATCGCTACCACTACAAATTAGACTAGCATCAACAATGCCATCACCACTATCACTTCTACCACCATCATAACTACCTCTACTCCCACCATAACTAACACCACTTCCACCAAAACAAATACCATCTCAATGGCACCAACACAAACGCCATCACCTCTACCACCAACACAACCAACACCACCACCATTACCACCAAGGCCACCAAAACGGCTGTCATCACTATCACCACCACCTCTACCACCACAACAACCACCACTAACGCTAACACTACTCTCACTATCACCACAACTAACACCATAAGTCTCTCACTGGACGTGAAATCACCGCAGGTTTCTTCACGAATGTTGTGTTAGTGGCTGTGTCTGGCATTACAGATCACCAACATGTGTGTTAACTGTTAGTTTTTATTATTATTCTTAACACATCGGCCGTTTGCCACCAAGGCAGGTTGACCCGAAAAAAAGAAGCACTTTCATTGTCATTCACTCCAACACTGTCTTGCCAGAGTGTCAAGTGCAGGCACTGTACTTCCCACCTCGAGGACTCAGGTCCAGCTAACCGGTTTCTCTGAATCCCTTCATAAATGTTACTTTGCTCACACTCCAACAGCACGTCAAGTCATAAAAACCGTTCGTTTCCACTCGCTCCTATCTATCACGCTCACGCACGCTTCCTCGAAGTCTAAGCCCTTGGCACACAAAAAGCCTCCTTTACCCCCCTCCCTCTAACCTTTCACAGGACGACCCCAACCCCCGCCTTCCATCCACTTCAGACTTATATGCCCTCTAAGTCATTCTATTTCGTTCCAACCTCTTTAAATGTTCGAACCACCTCAACAATTCCTCTTCAGCCTTCCATCTAGATAATACAGACCCATGTCCTGACAAGTCCGCTCCCAAATATCTGAATACATTCACTTCCTCCACACAACATCAAATCTGATATCCTACCTTTCATTACCCAATTCTTTTTATCCTCTTTAACTTGCTCTTTCATATGTTCACTTTTAATTTCCTTCTTTTACATACCCTTCTAAACTCGTCCACCAACCTCTGCAACTTCTCTTCAGAATCTCTCAAAAGCACAGTGTCATCAGTAAAAAGCAACCATGACAACTCCCACTTTGTGTTAGATTCTTCATCTTTTAATCCCACACCTCTTGCCAACACCCGAACATTCACTTCTCTTACAACTCCATCTATAAATATATAGAACAACCACGGTGACATCACATCCCTGTCTAAGGTCTAGTTTTACTGGGATATAATCTCCTCTCATACATACTCTAACCTGAGACCATCCTCGTAAAAACTCTTAACTGCTTTTCAGTAACCTACCTCCTATTCAATACATCTGTCACATTACTCTCCTATCCACCCTATCATATGCCTTTTCTAAGTCCATAAATCCAGCAAAAACCTCTTTACCCTTATCTAAATATTGTTCACCTATATGCTTCAGTTTAACTTGGTCTACACATCCCCTACCCTTCCTACAACCTCCTTGTTCATCTGTGATCCTGTTCTCCGTCTTACTCTTAATTATTTCAATAATAACTACCATACACTTTACCAGGTATAACGAACAGGTTTATTCCCTTATAATTTTTACTCTCTCTCTTGTCCCCTTTGCCTTTATACAAAAGAACTAAGTATACATGCCTTGTTTCATATAATTATTAAATAAAACACCAACCATTTCAAATCTATATCCCCACCTGCTATTAACATTTCTGTCTTTATCCCATCAATCCCAGTTGCTTTATCTCTTTTTATTCTACCCCGTGCCTCACACACCTCCCCAACACGCACAACTGGCTCCCCCTCACTCCTACAAGATGTTATACCTCCCTCCCCAATACACGAAATCACAGCTTTCCTATATTCAACATATAACAGTTTCTCAAAATATTCCCTCCATTTTCCCAATACCTCCAACTCTCCATCTAATAACTCTCCTCTACTATTTTTAATTCTCAAGTCCATTCTTTTTCCCTAACTATATATTGTTTGAAAAATATAATCTATAAATCGAAAGATCAAATAATATCCATGTTTCCAGCGTCCAAATACATCAATGTATCCAGACAGCAAACATGTTTACATCCAGACAGCAAACATGCATGTATTCAGACAGCAAACATGCATGTATCCAGACAGCAGACATGCATGTATCCAAACAGCAAACATGCATGTATCCAGACAGCAAACATGCATGTATCCAGACAGCAAACATGCATGTATCCAGACAGCAAACATGTATCCAGACAGCAAACATGCATGTATCTAGACAGCAAACATGCATGTATCCAGACAGCAAACATGCATGTATCCAGACAGCAAACATGCATGTATCCAGACAGCAGACATGCATGTATCCAAACAGTAAACATGCATGTATCCAGAAAGCAAACATGAATGTATCCAGACAGCAAACATGTTTGCATCCAGACAGCAAACATGCATGTATCCAGACAGCAAACATGCATGTATCCAGACAGCAAGCATGCATGTATCCAAACAGCAAACATGCATGTATCCAGACAGCAAACATGCATGTATCCTGATAGCAAACATGTTTGCATCCAGACAGCAAATATGCATGTATCCAGAGAGCAAGCATGCATATATCCATACGTCAAACACATGCATGTATTCACACATCAAATACATGCATATATCCAGAGAGCAAATACATTCATGTATCCTGAGTAAACATATGCATCCAGAGGGCAAACATGCATGTATCCAGAGAGTAAACACATGTATGTATGCAGAGTAAAATCATGCATGTATTCAGACAGCAAATACATGCATTTATTCATACAGCAAACACACATGTAGTCGCAGAACAAACACACGCAAATATCCAGAGAGAGAGAACATGCGTGTATCCAGAGAGCATACACACGCATGTATCCAGTAAGCAAACACGCAAGTATCCAAAGTAAACAAGGATGTATCCAGAGGGTAAACCCTAAATACCATCAGTACGATAAAATTTGTATTTAAAAATATACAGGGTCTAAAACCATCAACAAACAACAAAATACCCTTCATAAGTGGAGTGCTCGCAGAGTCAAATGCAATGTTTGCCGCTTTCACAGAGACCCACATAAAGGATCACTTTGACAACGAATTATTTATGCCAGGGTACAACTCATTCAGATGCCACAGAAATACCAGGCAACAAGTGACGCAGAGTCGCTCATTTGCTCGGAATTACTAAACTCCACAAATGATGTAGCTGAATTTTTGACAGTAAAGATTGGAAAACAAAACTTTGTCATTGTGGTTGTATACAAGCCACCAGATAAAAGTTACGAACAATTCAAGGAACAGCTCTTGAAAATTGACTACTGTCAGGAAAAGTTTCCAACCCCAGCCCAAAATATCTTGTTGCTGTGTGATTTCAAGTTAAGACACATAAACTGGAGGAATGTGGTCAATAATGTATTAGCTGAGATAACCTCAGGAGGCAGCACAGATGAAAATTCACACACACAGGGCTTAGTACCAAACTTGCACACACAAATCACTCCCTACGAAAGCAAAAGACTCGGCAGGCGATGTAACATCCCCCCAATGAAGAGCAGGGGTGCCACTAGCACGTTGAGGGACAACACAATAAGTGTCAGGGGCCCAAGATTGTTCAACTGCCTCCCAGTATACATCAGGGGGATAACCAACAAACCTCTGGCTGTCTTCAAGCAGGCACTGGACAGGCACATCAAGTCGGTACCTGATCAGCCGGGCTGTGGTTCGTACGTTGGACTGCGTGCGGCCAGCAGTAACAGCCTGGTTGATCAGGCTCTGGTCCAACAGGAGGCATGGTCACGGACCGGGCCGCGGGGGCGTTGACCCCTGGAATTCTCTCCAGGTAGACTCCAGGTAGACACACACACACACACACACACACACACACACACACACACATGAGCTATTAAATCTCTGCAACAAATTCACCTAAATCCAGCAAAGAGTGGAGCCACCAAGACTGGAAAATACATTTGACCTTATCTTCACTAATAATGATGATCTGGTACGAAATATAACAGTATTAAAGACATCACATTTGATCACAACATCGAAGTACAGACATGTATACACAGGGCTCCTGACCAGCAAAATTCAACTTCAGTAACAGAAACATACAGTGGGATCAAATTAACCAGGTCTTAAGTTAAGCTAGTTGGTAACATATCTTAAACAACACGGATCCGTACATTTGCCTAGAAAGACTTAATTTTGTGGCACTTGAGGTTTGCTCAAGGCACGTTCCCCTAAGAAAAAAGAAGAGATGTTAATTAGAAAGAGAGAGAAGCTCCCTCTACAGGTGAAGGCGAAGAATCACAGAGCTGAAATGGTTCTGTTTATCTTAAATACGGAAGGAGGCACTGGCCAGAGAAATAGAAAATATCGAACATAAGCTTAAATAATCATACATGAGACGAAACACAAGAAGAACTTAAAGCCATAAATGAAATTGAGAAGAATATATATATTTCTTTCCTTACTCCAAATCCAGGGCAAAAACCACTTGCAGTAGTGTGCCCCTACTTAAACGAGATGGGACTTACACAGATGACAGCAAAGAAATAAGGGAGATAATGGAGTCCCAATATGACTCAGCGTTAATCAGATTGAGCCGTTGATCAGACTTAGAGTCGACAATCTAATTGGTTCTTTTCATGACCGAGACTCAATATTTGGTTAATTCAAGAATTTCTGATATAATCCTAACGCCACAGGACTTTGAAAAAAACAATAAATGACATGCTCATGCACTGCCCCAGGCCTAGACTAGTGGAACTCTGTGTTCATAAGGAACTAGAAGAAACCCCTTTCACGTGCCTTAAATATTCAATGGAGAGGGAGCATAGACACAGGAGTCATTGCACAGTAACTAAAAACAACAGACAGCCTCACTCCAAAAAGGTGGCAGTAAAGCAATTGGAAATAATTGCAAACCGATGGCACTAACGTCCCACATCATAAAAATCTTTGATTGGGTTCGAATAAGCAAAATCACCATCCACTTGGATATGCAACAATTGCACTACCCAGGGCAACATGGGTTTAGAGCAAGTCGCTCATACCTCTCACAACTACTGGACAACTCGTCCATGGTCTTGGATGCACTGGAGCACAAATAAAATGTAGATGTAGTTTACACAGACTTTGCGAAAGACTTCGACAAGTGCGATAGTGGTGTAATAGCACACAAAATTCGTGATAAAGGAATAGCAAATAGAACACATACAGTAACAGTAAACAGAGTAAGGTCAGAGGAGACTACAGTGGAAAGCTCTGTTCTACAGCTTACAGTACTCGTTCACATACTTTTCCTTATTTTCATATCTGGCATAGACAGAGATGTAAGCTAAACTGTGTCCTCCTTTGCTCATGATTCCAGAATTTCCATGACAGTGTCATCCACTGAGGATATTTAAAATCTCCAAGCGGACTAACCAAGTCTTTAAAGGGGCCTCAGAAAACAATGTGAAGTTCAATGGAGAAAATTTTAAATTACTCCTCTATGGAAAACTCGATGAAATAAAAACTAAATCGGAGTATAAAACAAATTCCAACCACACAATAGACTGATAATCTAATGTGAAGAACCTGGGAGTGATAATGTCAGAATCTCACTTTCAAAGATCACAGCAATGTGTCTACCAAATATGCCAGGAAAATGATGGGATGGATTATGAGAACCTTCAAAACTAGGGATCCCAAGCTAATGATTCTCTTCAAATCGCTTGTTCTCTCTAGGCTGGTATATTGATGTACACTAACGGCCCCTTTCAAGGTAGACGAAATTGCTGACCTGGAGAATATACAGAGAACTTTCATTGCACATATAAGTAAAATATAGCACATAAATTACTGGGTACAGTTGAAGTCCCTTAACCTGTACTCCTTGGAACACAGGGGAGAAAGACACATGATAATATACACTTGGAAAATCTTGAAGGGATTAGTCCCAAATCTGCACATGGAAATCACTCCCTACGAAAGCAAAAGACTCGTCAGGTGGTTCAACATTACACCAATGAAAAGCAACACAGTAAGAGTCAGACTGTTCAACTCCCTCACATAATACATTAGGGGGATTAACAATAGACCCCTGTCTGTCTGCAACGAGGAGCAGCTAAAATCATTTCCCGACCAACCGGGCTGTGGTTCGTACGTCGGTTTGCGTGCTACCAGCAGTAACAGCCTGGTTGATCAGGCCCTGATCCACCAAGAGGAGTGGTCGTGGACCGAGCCGCGAGGGCGTATACACTTTCCAGGTATATGCATATATCCAGAGAACAATCACACGAATGTATCAAGTAAACACATGGATCTGTCTTGAGTAAACACTTGAATGTATCCAGAAAGCAAACTCATACATGTATCCAGACAGCAAACACATGTATTTATCCAGAGAGAAAACACATGCATGTATCCGGAGAGAGAAAATACATGCAAGTATCCAGAGAGAGAAAATACATGCCTGTATCGAGAGAGTAAACACGTGCATGTATCCAGAGAGTAAACATGTGCATGTATCCAGACAGTAAACACGTGCAAGTATCCAGAAAGCAAACTCATACATGTATCCAGAGAGCAAACACACGTATTTATCCAGAGAGAAAACACATGCATGTATCCAGAGAGAAAAAATACATGCCTGTATCCAGAGAGTAAACACGTGCATGTATCCAAAGAGTAAACATGTGCATGTATCCAGACAGTAAACACGTGCATGTATCCAGAAAGAAAACTCATACATGTATCCAGAGAGCAAACACATGTATGTGTGCTTGCTCTCTCCAGAGAGTAAACACGTTCATGTATCCAGAGAGCAAACTCAAAATGTATCAAAAGAATAAACACAGGGATGTATCCAGAGAGCAAAGACACATGTATCCAGAGAATAAACACACGCATGCATCCAAACAACACACACACGCATGTATCCAGAGAACAAACACACCCATATATCCAGACAACAAACACGCATGTATCAAGAGAACAAACACCCACATGTAACCAGAGAACAAACACCTCTTAATGCAAATTTCAGCAAAGTTTACTAATTTTACCCTAAATGCTTAAAACATTTACCGCCAACAATCACTCACTAACGAGAGCATTAACTACACCAGCTAACAATACCAACCTTGCCAGAGGGATGTGGAGCATTCAAAATATTTCACTTATAAAGTTTCGCATATTATTTGGGATGTCCCTGCAAGAGAAGGGAACACTGTCTCGCTGTTTTAGACTTGGCATAATGTATGTCTTCCTGCAAGTCGTAACAATGTATTAAAACTTTCAGTGTTTAAGATATCAATCACTCTGGCTTTTCTTCAAGTGGGCATTCTGACAGTTTGGGAATTTCAGAGATCAATTGCACTTTCCATCAGCTCAAGACAACTTTCTCACTCTTATTTGGATTAGCTTTGGAATAAAGCACTGGAAATTGACATTAGTAAATATATTAGATATATATGTATGATGGTGTGTTGCATTACAGTATGACATTTAAAGCACTGCAAGGCGGCAAACACTAAAGATTTATAGAATTTAACGAATACAGAAAGTCGTGACTGGCACAGTTAGACTAGAGAGACGACCGCACGACCACACGGCAGCGGTACTGAACGTCAACTGACACTCAAGTGGTCTGCTATCCCTCGCTAACCCTACACACTCCAGCACCCTCCCCCCCATCCAGTTCTCTCCCTCTTACACCTGCAGGTCTCCCTCTTACACCTCCAGGTCTCCCTCTTACACCTCCAGGTCTTCCTGTTACACCTCCAGGTCTTCCTCTTATACCTCCAGGTCTCCCTCTTATACCTCCAGGTCTCTCCCTTACATCTCCAGGTCTCCCTCTTACATCTCCAGGTCTCCCTCTTATACCTCCAGGTCTCCCCCTTACATCTCCAGGTCTCCCTCTTACACCTCCAGGTCTCCCTCTTACACCTCCAAGTCTCCCTCTTATACCTCCAGGTCTCCCCCTTACATCTCCAGGTCTCCCTCTTACACCTCCAGGTCTCCCTCTTACACCTCCAGGTCTCCCTCTTATACCTCCAGGACTCCCCTTACATCTCCAGGTCTCCCTCTTACACCTCCAGGTCTCCCTCTTACACCTCCAGGTCTCCCTCTTATACCTCTAGGTCTCCCTCTTACATCTCCAGGTCTCCCTCTTATACCTCCAGGTTTCCCTCTTATACCTCCAGGTCTCCCTCTTACACCTCCAGGTCTCCCTCTTACACCTCCAGGTCTCCCTCTTACACCTCCAGGTCTCCCTCTTATACCTCCAGGTCTCCCCCTTACATCTCCAGGTCTCCCTCTTACACCTCCAGGTCTCCCTCTTATACCTCTAGGTCTCCCTCTTACATCTCTAGGTCTCCCTCTTATACCTCCAGGTTTCCCTCTTATACCTCCAGGTCTCCCTCTTACATCTCCAAATCTCCCTTTTACACCTCCAGGTCTCTCTCTTACACCTCCAGGTCTCCCTCTTACACCTCCAGGTCTCCCTCTTACACCTCCAGGTCTCCCTCTTACACCTCCAGGTCTCCCTCTTATACCTCTAGGTCTCTCTCTTACATCTCCAGGTCTCCCTCTTATACCTCCAGGTTTCCCTCTTATACCTCCAGGTTTCCCTCTTACATCTCCAGGTCTCCCTTTTACACCTCCAGGTCTCCCTTTTACACTTCCAGGTCTCTCTCTTACATCTCCAGGTCTCCCACTTACACCTCCAGGTCTCCCTCTTACACCTCCAGGTCTTCCTCTCTTACACCTCCAGGTCTTCCTCTTACACCTCCAGGTCTTCCTCTCTTACACCTCCAGGTCTCCCTCTTACACCTTCAGGTCTTCCTCTCTTACACCTCCAGGTCTTCCTTTCTTATACCTCCAGCTCTCCCTTTTACGCATCCAGCTCTCCCTCTCATACCTCCAGCTCTTCCTCTTACGCATCCAGCTCTCCCTCTCATACCTCCAGCTCTACCTCTCTGCCACTCTCATATAACCAGCATTTACTCCACTTATACCTCTAGCCTCCAACATAAAATTATCCCCTTTGTCCCAAAAGGAGGAAACTAGCCTTCAGGATAGACCATTCAATTTCCAACAAGGTTCACAAATTATCTTTTTGGACGTTCCAGAGAGTTTGGATCCTCTGAAAACAAGAACGATGAAAAAAATTCCCATGTATATGCAGCTCAGGCCTGCAGTTCAGAAGAAGGTAATGGGTGGTGTACTCTGGGTACGTTCCACACTTCTCAGAAGCTGCTGAAGACATTTGTAATGTAATTTTTGACAAATATGTGTATTTTCAACGTGTCTTTCAAGCCTCATGTTTTGTATACTCTCCCTTTCAACCATTAATATATCCTTTAAGTTTTGTGAACAATATTATAAAAAAATGTACTGTGAAAATTTATTGAGATCAAGAAATTCCAACGACCGGATTCGTTTGTAAATAATTTGATGCGGCAGTCGTAGGAACCCTTAACATCCACCCAAGCAACAGATACTAGCTTGGAGACTGAAAGATAAATATACTAATTGAAAGATTTGATTTATATTTTAAGAATGAATTAGGTAGATTATAATTGTAGATGAATGGTTCAGAGAACCAACAAGTTATAAATTAGACACATATGCAACACTTGGGTATCTTTATTGAGGAAACGCTTCGCCATACAGTGGCTTCATCAGTCCAATACAAAGCAGAAAGGTGTAAGGAGAGGAGGAGATTGAGGTAATCAGTCCATCGGCCTGGATTCGATGTGTTCAGTCCATCAATCTAGTAGAAAGTACAGCATAGAGCCATAGAAGTGGCTTATATACTGTAGTCAGGTGAGACGAAACAGGAGGCAGGGTCATAGTGGTACCATCCACTAGTCGAAGTATGTCTTTGTCCAAAGGTTGGACAGGTGTTGAAGAATTCGTTTGCATCAAGATCCCAAGATGTTGATGTATCAGACAGGATGTAGATGAATGAACTGAACACATCGACTCCAGGCCGAGGGACTGATTACCTCAAACTCCTCCTCTCCTTACACCTTTCTGCTTTGTATTGGACTGATGAAGCCACTGTGTGGCGAAACGTTTCTTCAATAAAGATACCCAAGTGTTGCATATGTGTCTATTTTATAACTTGTCGGTTCTCTGAACCATTCATCTACATCTTGGGATCTTAATACAAACGAATTCTTCAACACTTGTCCAACCTTTGGACGAAGACCTACTTCGACTAGTGGATGGTACCACTATGACCCCGCCTCCTCCTGCATCGCCTCGCCTGACTACAGTATATAAGCCACTTCTATGGCTCTATGCTGTACTTTCTACAAGATTGATGAACTGAACACATCGACTCCAGGCCGAGGGACTGATTACCTCAAACTCCTCCTCTTTTCTGCTTTGTATTGGACTGATGAAGCCACTGTGTGGCGAAACGTTTCTTCAATAAAGATACCCAAGTGTTGCATATGTCTAATTTATAGATTATAATTGTTTGTAAATAATATTAAAGCTTAATTAGGCTATATTAGGTAATGAAATTAGGTATATGAAAATAACTAGCAACTCTTCCTTGAACGGAGGAGGGAAGGCACGAGGACCGTTGGTGACTAGAATTGGGAGCTCTCAATCTCAGTGTCCCACACAGATTACAAAATACTGTCTGGCAGCCATCAACGTTATTCAGAGGCTTCACGACGCCGTAGACAATTATCTGCGCTAGAACCGTTTGTGACGCTGATTCCCTTATTTTCTCCCATGTTTGGTGGTCCATGATTACTGGGTAAAGCACAAGAATAGGTAACTTGCGATTAATAGTAGGCACAGGCCTAACACAAAGTGAGCTGGAGTTCTGAGTAACTGCCGCCGTCTCGGACCAGAAGCTAGTATCCTCCTGTGTACATAAATACTGTTTAGTGAAGACCAATTGAATTCAGGGACCCTCAAGGTGTAGGCTGGGGATAATAACATCATTTAACTATTTGCAGGAACCCGTCCTTCTGTGCACGTGGCATCTTGAAGTGAGAGGTCATAGAAGTCTAGATTGCTTGGGAAGAATCAGGGGATGTCTAGTTAGTATAATCTTCAGAAACAAGTAAATCAATTCTAGTTTGTGCATGCATATACGAATTTTCAGCATTTTTAATATAGTCTTATGTTGTCTGTCAACAGTGATTACCAGTGGAATATCCCCCTCCCCAAATATAACAGAGTCAAATATTCTAGCTAGTATATGCAAACAAGGTTTACTTTCTTAGCCAGCAGGGTCAAAAATATCTTACATACATAATAGTGAGGAGATACTACATACGAGAGTATAAAACCGTACATTAAAATGCACTCGCAAAACAGGAGTGTGTACAAACCGTGCATACACACAGTCCCTTGTCACCTTAAATGTAAGCACTGACACACATACACTCAACATGGACGAACACCTGACAACCCCCTCACCCCAACACACGCACCATGTCTTATATGGCAAGGTGAGCGTTGCTATTTAAGCCAAAATCGCAAGTTTTACCTAATCGGCACGACATATATATATATATATAATATATATATATATATATATATATATATATATATATATATATATATATATATATATATATATATATATATATATATATATACACGTATATGAGGAAATATCGAAGATATATGTTGTGCCGATTAGGTAAAACTGGTCAATTAGCAAGAACTCATCTAAAATTAAGTCCTTTCTAAAATTTTCTCTTATACGTTTAAAGATATATATATTTTTTATTTATGTTAATGTAAGAATTTATAATTTTGTACCAAGAGAAACTTTGAAAACCTACCTAACCTTATTACAACACGCTCAATTTAATTTAGCCTAACCCAACTAAATATATTTTAAATACGTTAACATTAATTTAATAATAAACAAACACAATGAAATATATTTTTTTCGTTATGTTCAGAATCATTTTGGCGAAATTATTGCATACACAAATTTTCACTTGTCTTATATGGCAAGGGGAGCGTTGCTATTTAAGCCAAAATCGCAAGTTTTACCTAATTACAAGACTGTTGGGTTTAGTCCTGACTCTTTCTCTTCTACTTAAGCTCTTCCTCTCACCGGCTATTCTTCTTCTGTCCCCACTTCCCCCTCGCCCCTAGTGGGTCCTTACCTGAGAGTCTGAACTAACTAACTTACCTAATCGGCACGACATATATATATAGTGACTTTATGGAAGTATTTCAGGACTGTTTTCTGAAGCAGTATGTGACGGAGCCTACCAGAGGTAATAATTTGCTCCACCTAGTCTTGTCAAATAAAGAAACCCTTGTAAATAATCTGGAGATCACTGAAGAGCATGGCGCAAGTGATCATAAATCCATTACTTTTAATATTACCTGGGAGTACGAGAATAGGGATAATACGGTAAAAGTTCCTGATTTCTGCGGACTATATTGGACTTAGAGAACACCTGTCTAATCTCGACTGGGGTAATCTAGCTAACGATTACGATGAGATCTGCGTTTATGATTTTTTTTTCTTAATAATGTACAACGTGCACAGAGTATATTTATTCCCCAGAGAGAATTTAGGTCAAATAATAATGATCCCTAATGGATTAACAGGAGGCTAAAACATCTATTATGGGAGAAAAGAGGAATTTATAGGCGCATCAAAAGAGGAGATGTTAACCTTATTGACCAATATGTTCAGTTGAAAAGAGAAGTAAAAAAGGGGATTAGAAAGGCTAAACGTGACTATGAGATTAAGATTGCTAATGAATCAAAGACTAATCCAAAAGGGTTCTTTCAAGTGTATAGGACGAAGGTGAGGGAAAAGGTAGGACCTCTGAAAATTGGGAATGGACAGCTGACGGATAACGAACTGGAAATGTGTTCTCTATTTAATGACTATTTTTTGTCAGTCTTTACACAAGAAGACGTAAATGAGATTCCAGAAATTAACAATTATTCAGTTCCTGAAGAATTCAAGTTAACTAATATTACTGTCACGAGGGATATGGTTATCAAACAGATAGATAAACTGAAGCAAAATAAGTCCCCGGGACCCGACGAGTTGTTTTCCAGGGTACTTAAAGAATGCAAGATGGAACTTAGTCAGCCATTAACGAATGTGTTTAATACGTCCATCCTAACTGGTGTTGTGCCAGAGATGTGGAAGATAGCTAATGTAGTTCCTATATTCAAATCAGGGGATAAGTCAGTTCCATCAAATAACCGTCCAATAAGCCTCACATCTATAGTAGGCAAATTATTAGAGTCAATTATAGCTGATATTATTAGAAGTCACCTTGAAGAACATAATTTGATTAATGAATCTCAGCATGGGTTCACGAGAGATCGTTCCTGCCTGACAAATTTACTGACGTTTTTCAATAAAACATTTGAGGCAGTAGACAGTGATAAAGAATATGATATAGTTTACTTGGATTTCAGTAAGGCCTTCGATAGAGTACCTCACAAGAGACTCTTAAGAAAGGTGGCAGCTCATGGTATAGGAGGTAAAGTTCTAGCATGGATAGAGGCATGGCTTACCAATAGAACGCAGAGAGTTTCCATTAATGGGGTCAAATCTGAATGGGGATTAGTCACTAGTGGCGTTCCACAAGGATCAGTTTTAGGCCCATTGTTGTTCATAATTTACATAAATGACCTTGATGAAGGAATTGCAAGTGACATGAGTAAATTTGCTGATGATACAAAAATAGGCCGTATGATTCATTCTGAGGAGGATACCAGTGAACTCTAGGAGAATTTGGACAAATTAATGTCTTGGTCTGAAAAGTGGCAGATGAAGTTCAATGGTAACAAGTGTAAGGTACTAGTTCGTGGTAATGAAAATATTATAAACTAGGTGAAGCAGAGCTTGATCATACAGAATGTGAAAAAGACTTGGGAATCATTGTAAGCAAAAATCTAAAGCCAAGACAACAGTGCCTAAGTTTGCGTAATAAGGCTAACAGATTACTAGGATTTATTTCAAAATGTATAAGCAACAGAAGTCCAAAAGTTATTTTACAGCTTTATACATCACTAGTGAGACCTCATTTGGATTATGCAGCTCAGTTTTGGTCTCCTTACTACATAGATTCTAAATTCCCTGTCAAAAAATTCAAATCAATCTGACTAAAGTTAAAGTCCCCTAGAATTACTACGTTATCATGCCTTGTGGCATTAACAATTTTCTCCCAAAATAATCTCCTTTGTTCCCTATCTAAGTTTGGAGGACGTTATATACCGCCTAAAATAATTTTTTCACACCCCTCTGAAAATTCTATCCAGACAGACTCTGTATGTATTATTTCAGACTTTATGTCCGTTTTTATGCAACAATTTAAATGATCACGGACATAGAGTGCCACCCCACCCCCCTTCCCGATACTTCTGTCTACTTGGAACAATTTAAAACCCTGGATGTGACATTCAGCAGGCATGTCCCGATTTTTCATATTAAACCACGTCTCAGTTATTGCAAAAACATCAATATTACCCACACTTGCAACTAATCTCAACTCGTCCATCTTATTCCTAGCACTACGACTATTAGTGTAATATACATTTAAAGACCCTCCTTTCTCTTTACCCTTCCTGCTCATTTCTGTTTTTACATTATACCTATTACTGTCCTTGTCATCTAGTGCCACTGGATTTCCAGTATTCACCTTATTCTGCCTATTACTAGTTCCCCTAGAACTCATAATATTACTATGCTGGGACTTCACTGTTTTTTCCCCAAAACCCATACCACTAACTTTTACTAGTTTAAAGCCCTAACAGCTCCCTCCACTACAGTTGCCAGTGCCCCCACCCCAGACCTGGATAAGTGAACCCCATCCCTGGCATACATGTTATTTCTGCCATAGAAGAGGTCCCAGTTGTCCATGAATGTTATTGCATTTTCCTTACAGTATTTGTCCAGCCAGCAATTGACACCAATTGCCCTGGACAACTATTCATTTCCAACTCCTCTTCTTGGCAAAATACTACATATGACAGGGTTCCCACCCTTCTTCCTAATTATGTCTATTGCTGACCTATACCTGCTAGTCAGGTCCTCACTTCTACGTCACCCAAAATCGTTGCCTCCAGCACTGAGACAGATAAAAGGATTGCTCCCATTACCTCTCATGATATCGTCCAGATAGCTAGCAATATCCTCCATCCCAGCCCCAGGAAAGCAAACCCTCTGTCTCCTACCCCTATCCTTCAAACAGAAGGCCCTATCCATATACCTAACCTGGCTATCCCCAACAACAACAATGTTTTTACCTTCCTTGGTGTCGTTCGTCGTGACGTTCCCAGAAGTCGACTCACATTCATCGGGTTGCACAGATAATCGGTTCGATGTTTCCAAAACGTTCTCCTGGATCTTCGTTGTTTCTACCTCTCCATCCGTCCTCTTGATCCTTAACTTTGTCCCATGCATTCCAGCCATAGTCCAGGTTCCTTTCTTGACTTGAGGATTCACAACAGGAGGATTACTACGAATCCTCTTGTTTTCCTCAGTCAGTCGCTGAATCTCAAGCTTAGCCACCCTAAGTTCTTCCTTCAGCTGCTTGTAGAGTTGCTCAAAGAGAGAATATCTTGTTCAGATTCACAGAGAGCACACAAGACACGTCTTCACAGAGCTAAGTACACAGCCATCTAGGTATACACCCCTCTAGGTATACACCCCTCTTGGTATATACACATCTTGGTATACACCCCTCTAGGTATACACCCCTCTAGGTATACACCCATCTAGGTATACACCCCTCTAGGTATATACCCCTCTAGGTATACATCCCTCCTGGTATACACCCCTCTAGGTATACACCCCTCTATACACCCTGCAGGTATACACCCCTCCAGGTATACACCTCTCCAGGCATTCATCCCTCTAGGCATACACC
Source organism: Cherax destructor (assembly GCA_009830355.1). Lineage (NCBI taxonomy): Eukaryota > Metazoa > Arthropoda > Malacostraca > Decapoda > Parastacidae > Cherax > Cherax destructor. The sequence goes on from WNWK01009271.1 coordinate 49,985, forward strand.
CCTCCAGGCATACACCCCACCAGATATACACCCTCCAGGTATACACCCTCCATGTATACACCCTCCAGGTATACACCCTCCAGGTATACACCCTCCAGGTATACACCCTCCAGGTATACTCTTCCCAAAATAATATTTATTTCATAACATACGTAAACTCATATACCCTCCAGGTATACACCCTCCAGGCATATACCCCTCCAGGTATACACCCTCCAGGTATACACCCTCCAGGTATACACCTCCAGGTATACACTCTCCAGGTATACATCCCTCCAGGTATACACCCCTCCAGGTATACACCCTCCAGGTACACTCTTCCCAAAATAAAATTTATTGCATAACGTACAGAAACTCTTATAGACACAGCCATCAGTATTTTGTTGAGAATTCTTAATCAAAGAATTTCGTATTTTATCAAGATTTTTAAATACAACTTTGCTTTTGAACTTCTGAAGCAGAGATGTTTATTAAGAAAGTTTCCGTGATGAGGTAGAACCAGCATATTCTTAGTTGAATATAGTTCTTTGTCGTATTAAGAATTGTAAAATGTATTTCTGTTAATTTTAAAAGATTTGTCAATAGAATACTTTGGATATTTTAGATAACATTCAATTTTATGAATCTTCGATATTTCCTCATATACGTGTATATATATATATATATATATATATATATATATATATATATATATATATATATATATATAAAATATATATATATATATATATATATATATATATATGTCGTGCCGATTAGGTAAAACTTGCGATTTTGGCTTAAATAGCAACGCTCAACTTGCCATATAAGACAAGTGAAAATTTGTGTATGCAATAATTTCGCCAAAATCATTCTCAACATAACGAAAAAAATATATTTCATTGTGTTTGTTTATTATTAAATTAATGTTAACGTATCTAAAATATATTTAGTTGGGTTAGGCTAAATTAAATTGCGCTTGTTGTAATAAGGTTAGGTAGGTTTTCAAAGTTTCTCTTGGTACAAAATTATAAATTTTTACATTAACATAAATGAAAAAAATATATCTTTAAACGTATAAGAGAAAATTTTAAAAAGGACTTAATTTTAGATGAGTTCTTGCTAATTGACCAGTTTTACCTAATCGGCACGACATAATATATATATATATATATATATATATATATATATATATATATATATATATATATATATATATATATATATATATATATATATATTTTATATAAATCTGTAGGGGAAGGAAGGCGGGGTAGGGGTCGTCCTAGAAAAGGTTGGAGGGAAGGGGTAAAGGAGGTTTGTGGGCGAGGGCTTGGACTTCCAGCAAGCATGTGTGAGCGTGTTAGATAGGAGTGAATGGAGACGAATGGTTTTGGGACATGACGATCTGTTGGAGTGTGAGCAGGGTAACATTGTGTGAAGGGATTCAGGAAACCAGTTAATTGATTTAGTTGGACTTGAGTCCTGGAAATGGGAAGTACAATGCCTGCACTTTAAAGGAGGAGTCTGGGATAGTGACAGCTGGGAGGGACAATTCTCAGCTGTCGTATCTGAGCTCCTCTGCAAAGACAGTGATTATGTATGAGTGTGGTGAAAGTGTTGAATGATGATGAAAGTATTTTCTTTTTTTTTGGGTCACCCTGCCTCGGTGGGAGACGGTCGACTTGTTGAAAAAAAAAAAAAAAAAAAAAAATATATATATATATATATATATATATGATTCTAGATAGTGGGCTGGTAGACAGCAACCGCCCAGTGAGGTACTACCGTCCTGCCAAGTGAGTGTAATACTGAAGCCTATAATTGTTTTACATGATGGTAGGATTGCTGGTGCCTTTTTTTGTCTCAAATATTGTTACTTCTACTTAGGCCACACTAAACTTGCATGTACAAGCATATATATATATACAGACCCCTCTGGGTTTTCTTCTATTTTCTTATTAGTTCTAGTTCTTGCTTATTTCCTATCTCCATAGGGAAGTGGAACAGAATTCTTCCTCCAAAAGCCATGCGTGTCGTAAGAGGCGACTAAAATGCCGGGAGCAAGGGGCTAGAAACCCCTTCTCTTGTATATATTACTAAAGTCAAAAGCAGAAACTTTTGTTTTTCTTTTTGGGCCACCCTGCCTCGGTGGGATACGGCCGGTTTGTTGAAATAAAATAAAATAAATATAAATATATATATATATATATCTATAAATATATATATATATATATATATATATATATATATATATATGTGTGTGTGTGTGTGTGTGTGTGTGTGTGTGTGTGTGTGTGTGTGTCTGTGTGTGTGTGTGTGTCTGTGTGTTTGTATGTGAGTGTAAATTTTCAATTTTTACTTAAATAGCAACGCACTTCTTGCCGAATAAGGGAAGCGAAAATCTGTGTATGCAAAAATAATTCTGAACCTAACGAAAAAAAAGATATTTCATTGTGTTTGTTTATTATTTAATTATTGTAAACTTATCTAAAATGTATTTAGTTGAATTAGGCTAAATTAAATTGCGCTTATTATAATAAGGTTAGGTAAGCTTTCTAAGGGTCTTTTGGTTCAAGATTATTAATTTTTACCTTAATACAAATGAAACAAATACATCTTTAAAAATATAAGAGAAAATATTAGAAAGGACTTAATTTTAAATGAGTTCTTGCTAATTGACCAATTTTATCTATGCGGCACGACGTTATATATATATATATATATATATATATATTATATATATATATATATATATATATATATATATATATATATATATATATATATATATATATATATATATATCATAGAAAGAGAGAGAGAAAGGTCGCAGTCAGCATGATTCGAACCTGCTACAGAGAGACGAATGCCACAGAGGTGTCACAGCCCGGTTTACAAGGCATGTTTCTTCCCAGCCCTGGCACACTAGTGAGCCTCAAGCATGGTTTCAAGCTATTTCACTTTCTTCCTGTATGTTCTGACCTCACAAGCAATTTTCATGTCAATCCACCACGCAGAAACTAGCGGGTACAATCAGAGAAAGATCGCAGTCGGCAGAATTCAAACCCACCACAGGAAAACTGGCAAGGTTCCCCCACAATATGCTTTAATAATTTTAAGCTATAAAAAACTTATGTAAATAATATAATGCCTGTTATTAAAATATATGAAAAGAGAAACTAGAACTTTACCTGAAGCACTGGCTCTGACTCAGTATCTCTTGTTGCCACAAAGTTAGGCCACAACTTCCTCCAAGCAGAGTTAATTGTCCTGAGGGAAACACCTCCCAAGGATTTAGTTATCAGCCTCACACAACAAACTATAACATAGCACAAAGTGGCTGGTCTCATCATGCTAACCCGGGGTTCATTATCAACCTCTCGTGTTGAACTTACTCGTCCCCAACAAACAACATTGGGATATGGGCTAAGCTTCGCGCCTACTAGTGGGGACGCTAATTATGTTGACCTTGCCAAGCCTTTTTGCAGTCTAGAATATCAAGGGGACCTATCGCATGAAACTTTCAATATTTGCAAAGGCCTGGTATATGGAGCTTTGCTTAGACCTGTGGAATAAGACTTCATCTTACGAAAGCAGACACAATAAATACGATAGTTATTATGGTCAAGGTAGATTATAACGGAAAAATGAACATTATATTACAAGACAGGGAAACTTACGTGCCTCTTATTAAGAACCCATTGGACCAGGTTAATAATAAGATTAATAAACAGCTAAGGACCTTACTCGGAGGTAATGAGGAATTATTTAAACAGTTATCGGCGAGGTCTTCAGCACTTCCTTACATATACGATTTGATTAAAACCCACAAACCCGGTTATCCAGCCAGACCTATTAGCTATGTAGGATCGGCATCATATGCCTTGTCAAAATGGTTGGTAAAAGTAATACCTCCTTTGTGTCGCAACATTTCTGAAGCCCTCATAAAAAAACAATGTTGATCTAATTGACAAATTGCAAAACATTATCATGTCTAATGATTTTACACTAATAAGTTTTGATGTTACCGCATTGTTGACGAGAGTCCCTCACCCCGACTTACTATCTTATTTGGAAGAAAAATTAGGTCAACTGATTAAGTTGTGTGTAGTTGACGGCAAGTTTGAGTTTGAAGGAAATATTATGCATAAAAACGGAATAGTTATGGATAATCCGTTGTCTCCCCTTATTGAGCAATCTGTTTATGGAATTTTTCGAGGCTTTTCTGTTGAAAGATATCCTGTCCTGTAGAGCTAAATGGTTCAGATATGTGGATGACATCTTGTGTCTTTGGCCAAATGATATGACCCTTGATACATTTTTACCACGCTTTGGTCCGGTCTATTAAATTCACCGTTGAGAAAGAGGTGGACTCTAAACTTTCATTCTTAGATGTGTTGACACACCGAGTTGACAGAAAGTTTAACTTTGCAGTACATAGGAAGGCCACCAATGTCTGCTCATATATTCACTACTATTCCAACCATGAGACTAGAGTTAAAAGGAGTGTATTTCTTATTATGCTTCTGAGAGCTTAGAGTGTGTGCAGCCCGGATTTCCTGGAAGAAATGAAGAAAATATTTGACATTCCCATGAAACTGCGGTACCCTAAGGATTTCGTGGACTCTGTGTTGCTGCCAGTTAAGAAAACTTATCATAAAACAGATTCTAGAATAATTCCTCAGACCAAGAATGTGCTGGTTCTCCCATACAATGAGAATTTATTTGTCCTGCCTATTGTTCTTAAAAAAAAAAGGCTGAGTACAAATAGGAAGCGCGTCTTTCTGGCGCTCAACAGACGGAGGATCAAACCACCACCACCACGTCTTGCGCTGAATAATCCACATGGCTTTAGCGCTTACAATGACTAAAATTAACTATTGCTCTTAAAAGATTTACTATACAAATAGTTTTTTAAAGAATTCAAGGACTGTTAGAAGTTTTCTAAAGAATTCACCCCAATAGTGTGTTGGTGGTGTCTACAAAATTGTTTCCAATGGTTGCAACTTATCCTACGTAAGAGATACCGGCAAACCTCTGGATGTCACGATATCACAACACCATTATTTGATACGTACTGCACAGGAGTCGAACGCGATTTTCAGCGACATTAGAGCTTGCAATAACCCGACAAACTGGTCAGAAGCAAGGGTCATCGTCCCTTGTTTGTTTATTGCTTGAAAGGAATATTATAGAATCTGCGACTTTTAAGCTGGCTGTTCAGATTAGATTCATCTTTAGTTGAGGTAATTGTACATAGTAAAAAATCGGGCTTTTATATGAATGCATTTGACTGTCTAAAATGTAATGCTACACACTGGAATTAGGGCCAATTTTTCCTTCATTTTCTGACGGTTGAACCAGAGTTTGCCTCAGAATCCTGTGGGATGATTCCTATGACCATCTTCCTTGAAATAACAGATTCCCCTCCTTTAAAATGAGTCTCTTTTAATAAGCCTCTTTCTAGATCTATCTATATTCCTAGAGCTGCGAAAAATCCTAAGACACTTGCCAGATCTATTTATATACTTGGTACATTAAGGCATTTAAATCATAGCCATTGTCTGTCTCCCTTTGTATAACTTACAGATGTCTCCCATTAAATGTATCCCTTTAATGGACCCGTTTTTTCAAGTCCGATAACTCCTAAGATATTTACCAGTGATATTTAAATCACTGGTAATATAATTAGCATGTAATGTTATTTATATCAGAGAGTAGTCTGACCGAATTTTTAATAATTGACATGTCACGTACAATACTTATAATATTCAACCTTTCTAAGGGTATTGGTAAACCTGGGGGCACTTTCTGTCTGTTTACTGCCTCCCTTCCCTCTGCCTCACGCCAGTAAGGACGGTCCCTGTGACTGTATATGCTTGGACCTCCTCTTCTACTCTGCATCATTGCAAGATCATGATGATGTGTTGATTTCAACACGAAAGGTATTACGAACACAGGTTAAGAATGGCCTGTGACCTGGTCGTAATGGGAATTGGAGCAAACAAACTCAGCAGTAGACTATAATGTATATTTTGCCTTTGTGATTCATCTGAGTCTTCAACTTCCAACTGTGTCCATTTGTTGCTGTGTCCCATCTCTGGAACATTCTGTCTCTGTCCACCTTGTCAATTCCTCTAAGTATTTTATATGTCGTTATCATGTTCCCCCTATCTCTCCTGTCCTCCAGTGTCGTCAGATCGATTTCCCTTAACCTCTCCTCGTAGGACATACCCCTTAGCTCCGGGACTAGTCTTGTTGCAAACCTTTGCACTTTCTCGAGCTTCTTTACGTGCTTGGCTAGGTGTGGGTTCCAAACTGGTGCTGCATACTCCAATATGGGCCTAACGTACACAGTGTACAGGGTCCTGAACGATTCTATATTAAGATGTCGGAATGCTGTTCTTAGGTTTTCTAGGCGCCCATATGCTGCAGCAGTTATTTGGTTGATGTGCGCCTCAGGAGATGTGCCTGGTGTTATACTCACCCCAAGATCTTTTTCCTTGGTTGAGGTTTGTAGTCTCTGGCCCCCTAGACTGTACTCCGTCTGCGGTCTTCTTTGCCCTTCCCTAATCTTCATGACTTTGCACTTGGTGGGGTTGAACTCCAGGAGCCAATTGCTGGACCAGGCTTGCAGCCTGTCCAGATCCCTTTGTAGTTCTGCCTGGTCCTCGTCCTATTGAATTCTTCTCATCAACTTCACATCATCTGCAAACAGGGACACTTCGGAGTCTATTCCTTCCGTCATGTCGTTCACAAATACCAGAAACAGCACCGGTCCTAGGACTGACCCCTGTGGAACCCCACTCGTCACCAGCGCCCACTCTGACACCTAGCCACGTACCATCACGCGCTACTGTCTTCCTGACAGGTATTCCCTGATCCATTGTAGTGCATTCCCTGTTATCCCTACCTGGTCCTCTAGCTTCTGCACTAATCTCTTGTGTGGAACTGTGTCAAACGCCTTCTTACAGTCCAGGAATATGCAATCTACCCACCCCTCTCTCTCTTGTCTTACTGCTGTCACCCTGTCGTAGAAGTCCAGTAGGTTTGTGACACAGGATTTCGCGTCCCTGAAACCGTGTTGGCCGTCGTTGATAAGCTCATTCCTTTCTAGGTGCTCCACCACTCTTCTACTGATAATCTTCTCCATGACCTTGCATACTATACATGTCAGTGACACTGGCCTGTAGTTTAGTGCTACGTTCCTGTCTCTTTTTTTAAAGATTGGAACTACATTTACTGTCTTCCATACCTCAGGTAGTTGCCCTGTTCCGATAGACGTGTTGAAGATTGTTGTTAGGGGTACACATAGCTCCTCTGCTCCCTCTCTCAGGACCCATGGAGAAATGTTATCCGGCCTCATCGCCTTTGAGGTATCCAGCTCGCTTAGTAGCCTCTTCACTTCCTCCTCAGTTGTGTGTATTGTGTCCAGCACTTGATGGTGTACCCTACCTCTCCTCCTTTCTGGAGGCCCTTCTATCTCCTCTGTGAACACTTCTTTGAATCTCATGTTGAGCTCCTCACACACTTCGCGGTCATTTTTTGTGACCTTCCCTCCTACCTTCCTCAGCCTGATCACCTGGTCCTTGACTGTTGTTCTCCTCCTGATGTGACTGTACAACAGCTTTGGGTCAGATTTGGCTTTCGCTGCTATGTCATTCTCATACTGTCGTTGGGCCTATCTTCTTACCTGTGCATATTCGTTTCTGGCTCTACGACTGCTCTCCTTATTTTCCTGGGTTCTTTGCCTTCTATACTTCTTCCATTCCCTAGCACACTTGGTTTTGGCTTCCCTGCACCTTTGGGTGAACCACGGGCTCATCCTGGCTTTTTCGTTGTTACTGTTTCCCTTGGGTACAAACCTCTCCTCAGCTTCCTTGCATATTGTTGTCACATATTCCATCATCTCGTTTACTGATTTCCCTTCCAGTTCTCTGTTCCACTGAACCCCGTTTAGGAAAATCTTCATGCCAGCGTAGTCCCTTTTTTTTTTTTTTTTTTTTTTTGTGTGTGTGTGTGTGTGTTTGTGTGTGTAAATGTGTGTGTGTATTCGCATAATTGTACTCACCTAATTGTGATTGCAGGGGTCGAGACTCAGCTCCTGGCCCCGCCTCTTCACTGATCGCTACTGGGTCTTCTCTCTCTCTGCTCCATGAGCTTTATCATACCTCGTCCTAAAGCTATGTATAGTTCCTGCCTCCACTACTTCACTTGGTAGACTATTCCACTTCCTGACAACTCTATGACCGAAGAAATATTTCCTAACATCCCTTTGACTCATCTGAGTCTTCAACTTCCAATTGTGACACCTTGTTTCTGTGTCCCCTCTCTAGAACATCCTGTCTCTATCCACCTTGTCTATTCCACGCAGTATTTTGTATGTCGTTATCATGTCTTCCCTAACCCTCCTGTCCTCCAGTGTTGTCAGGCCGATTTCCCTTAACCTTTCTTCGTAGGACATTTCCCTTAGCTCTGGAACTAACCTTGTCGCAAACCTTTGCACTTTCTATAATTTTTTGACGTGGTTGACCAGGTGTGGGTTCCAAACTGGTGCTGCATACTCTAGTATGGGCCTGACGTACACAGTGTACAGTGTCTTGAACGATTCCTTATTAAGGTATCGGAGCACTATTCTCAAGTTTGCCAGGCGCCCATATGCTGCAGCAGTTATCTGGTTGATGTATGCTTCTTGAGACGTGCTCGGTGTTATACTCATCCCAAGATCTTTCTCCTTGAGCGAGGTTTGCAGTCTTTGGCTACGTAGCCTATACTCTGTCTGTGGTCTTCTTTGCCCTTCACCGATCTTTTTGAGTTTGCATTTGGCGGGGTTAAATTCGAGAAGCCAGTTACTGGACCAGGTGTCCAGCCTGTCCAGGTCTCTTTGTAGTCCTGCCTGATCCTCATCTGATTTAATTCTCATCATTAACTTCACATCATCTGCGAACAGGGACACTTCTGAGTCTATCCCTTCCGTCATGTCATTCACATATACGAAGAATAGCACTGGTCCTAGGACTGACCCCTGTGGGATCCCGCTCGTCACAGGCGCCCACTGTGATACCTCTTCACGTACCAAGACCCGTTGTTGCCTCCCTCTCAGGTATTCTCTGTTCCATTGCAGTGCCCTTCCTGTTATACACGCCTGATCCTCTAGATTCTGCACTAAGCTCTTGTGAGGAACTGTGTCGAAGGCCTTCTTGCAGTCCAAGAAAAGGCAATCGACCTACCCCTCTCTCTTGTGTCTTACTTCTGTTACTTTGTCATTGAACTCCAGAAGGTTTGTGACACAGGATTTGCCTTCCATGAATCCGTGCTGGTTGTCGTTTATAATCTTCCGTTCCAAGTGCTCCACCACTCTCCTCCTGATAATCTTCTCCATGACTTAGCACACTATACACGTCAATGACACTGGTCTATAGTTTAGTGCCTCGGTTCTGTCTCCTTTCTTAAAAATGGGAACTACATTTGCTGTCTTCCATACCTCAGGTAGTTGCCCAGATTCAAGGGATGTGTTGAAGATTGTGGTTAGTGGCACAGCATCTCTTCTCCCTCTCTAAGGACCCACAGGGAGATATTGTCCGGTCCCATCGCCTTTGAGGTATCAAGGTCACTGAGCAGCTTCTTCATCTCCTCCTCAGTTGTGTGTATGTCATCCAACACTTGTTGGTATATTTCTTGTTGGTTTCCAGCTCTGTGCTGTCTTCCCAGAGTCCTTCCTGTTTCCACTGTAAATACCTCCTTAAATATCGTGTTGAGCTCCTCACATACCTCTTGATCGTTTCTTGTGAGTTCCCCATCTTCTTTCCTCAGCCTGATCACCTGGTCTTTGACTGTTGTCTTCCTCCTAATGTGGCTATACAGCAGTTTCGGGTCAGACTTGACTTTCGATGCTATGTCGTTTTCGTACTGTCGCTGGGCCTCTCTCCTTATCTGTGCATACTCGTTTCTGGCTCTTCGACTGATCTTATTTTCCTGGGTCCTTTGCCTTCTGTACTTTTTCCATTCTCTAGTGCACTTAGTCTTTGCCTCCCTACACCTTCGGGTAAACCGAGGGCTATTCTGGTCTTCCCATTTTTTCTGTTGCCCTTGGGAACAAACCTTTCTTCTGCCTTCTTGCATTTTGATGTTACGTATTCCATCATTTCGTGTGTATATATATATATATATATATATGTGTGTGTGTGTGTGTGTGTGTGTGTGTGTGTGTGTGTGTGTGTGTGTGTGTGTAATAAAATCCCACAAACAACGGAATGAAAATAAGATCAATTCTGTTGTTCTAACTAGAGACTTCATCAAGCGTTAAATTAACAGTTGGAAGAAAATCTTGATATATGTTGTGTAGTCAGCCAGGCAAGACAAAGGAGTATTGGAAGATGTTTACCACCAATACGCACACACCTACACACACACACACAGTAGCGGCCAGTGAAGAGGCGGGGCCAGGAGCTATGACTCGACCCCTGCAACCACAACTAGGTGAGTACAACTAGGTGAGTACACACACACACACACACCTGGAGAAGATCATCAGGAGGAGAGTGGTGGAGCACCTAGAAAGACACAAGCTTATAAACGACAACCAGCATGGTTTCAGGGAAGGAAAATCCTGTGTCACAAACCTACTGGAGTTTTATGACAAGGTAACAGAAGTAAGACACGAGAGAGAGGGGTGGATAGACTGCATTTTTTTGGACTGCAAGAAGGCGTTCGACACAGTTCCTCACAAGAGGTTAATGCAAAAGCTAGAGGATCAGGCACACGTAACAGGAAAAGCACTGCAATGGATCAGAGAATATCTGACCGAGAGGCAACAACGAGTCATGGTACGTGACGAGGTGTCAGAGTGGGCACCTGTGACGAGTGGAGTTCCACAAGGGTCAGTCCTAGGACCTGTACTGTTTTTGGTATATGTGAATGACATAACGGAAGGGATAGACTCAGAAGTGTCCCTGTTTGCAGATGATGTGAAGTTAATGAGAAGAATCAAATCAGTCGAGGATCAGGCAGGACTACAAAGAGACCTGGACAGGCTACAAGCCTGGCTCCTTTGAATTTAACCCTGCCAAATGTAAAGTCATGAATATCGGGGAAGGGCAAAGAAGACCGCAGACAGAGTATAGTCTAGGTGGCTAAAGACTGCAAACCTCACTCAAAGAAAAAGATCTTGGGGTGAGTATAATACCGAGCACATCTCCTGAGGCACACATCAATCAGATAACTGCTGCAGCATACGGACGGCTGGCAAACCTAAGAATAGCGTTCCAATACCTCACTAAGGAATCATTCAAGACTCTGTACACCATATACGTCAGGCCCATACTGGAGTATGCAGCACCAGTTTGGAACCCACACCTGGTCAAGCACGTCAAGAAATTAGAGAAAGTGCAAAGGTTTGCAACAAGACTAGTCCCAGAGCTAAGGGGATTGTCCTACGAAGAAAGGTTAAGGGAAATCGGCCTGACGACAATAGAGGACAGGAGGGTTAGGGGAGACATGATAACGACATATAAAATACTGCTAGGAATAGATAAGGTGGACAGAGACAAGATGTTCCAGAGAGGGGACACAGAAACAAGGGGTCACAATTGGAAGTTGAAGACTCCTATGAGTCAAAGGGATGTTAGGAAGTATTTCTTCAGTCATAGAGTTGTCAGGAAGTGGAATAGCCTAGAAAGCGACATAGTGGAGGCAGGAACCATACATAGTTTTAAGACTAGGTTTGATAAAGCTCATGGAGCAGGGAGAGAGAGGACCTAGTAGCAATCAGTGAAGAGGCGGGGCCAGGAGCTATGACTCGACCCCTGCAACCACAAATAGGTGAGTACACACACACACACACACACACATCTCAATAAGGAATCGTTCAGGACCGTGTATACCGTGTACATTAGGCCAAGTGATCATTCCCATGTTTTGCTGTTTTTGAATTCAGTTACCGCTCTCCAACACTGTACCTTCACCATCTCTCCCTCTCCTCCACCACTCAAACACAAGAACATTTGTAAATGTGTTTATATGTTTATGTGTAGGTATGTCTGTATTTGCGAATGTATATATCTGAGTGTGTGAGTGTACTCATATATATGTATGTATCTGTATGTTAATGTATTTGTATGTGTGTAAATCTATCTGTATGTTAAGGTATGTATGTGTATGTGAGTGTATAAGTGTATGAATAAATACAAAATAACCACAGAGAAAAAGAGTGAAACTCCATCCGCATTCGTGTTTCCTCACATTATCATATATGCAATACAAACCCAGTCAGACGAGCTTAACAATGCAACACAAGCCACGGGGGGATAGAAATCTTCAGCTGAAGATTTCCGTCCCCCTGTGGCTTGTCTTACATTATCATATACATGTATGAGCATGTGTAGGAGTGTACATATGTACGTGTGGGTGTTTATATATGTATAAAATATATTTTTGTCATGAATAACAACGCAAATGACCCTGGTAGTTTAATGCTTAGTTTTGATTTTAATAATAATGTCATGAATAACCATTGTCTCTTTCACAGTATTACACGACTTGTGTGTTAAAGGTAATTAACCAGTAACTGTATCTCACACTGTAACTGTCGTATTGGATATATTATCATTCTCAAGTACAGATGAGAAATATTCTAGCCCATATAATTTGCTAATATGTATATGTGCATGAAGTACTATTAGCAATTATTCCTCTAAATGTGTGCAGTGTGCATATAGTGTTGTGTAAGTTATTTAGATACAAGTATACATCAGTATAGTTATAAAAATTTACCTGATAACGATAATCATTCGGAGTAATATATGTGTAAATTACCTTGGAAAACACGAAAACGTCAGACGAAGTGTTTTTATGAATCTTATGAATTTGTATAAATACAAATTATCGTGATTTGTAGGTACGTATGCAGATTAACATGATGTGTATTATTATATTATAATAAATAAAAAGCGCTAAACCTACAAGGGGCATACAGCGCAGCAGGGCAGGGAAGGATGCAGGGGTATTGGGTAGCAAGAGAGAGAGGGATGATTATTAGGGCATGGAGTGCAGCGGGGCAGTGGATAGTATAGGGGTAGAGGGTAGCAAGAGATTGAGGTAGAAGGGCAGTGAGGAGTGCTAGACGCATCATCATCAGAGTTTGTGCAGTAAATCAGTTGTTGTCAAAAAGTTAATGAGAGAGTCTGGGTTAAAGGATGATCCATCAGCAAGAAGGGAAGGTAAAGTAAGGGCAGGAGAGTGGTGACGACGTTGGAGGTAAATTCTGCGTGCTCTTTGATAGAGTGGGCAGTCCAACAGAATGTGGCTAACAGAAACTCGAACCTGACAATTCTCACAGTGGAACAGGGAGCCTCTCCATGAGATACCCGTGAGTAAGACGAGTGTGGCCGATGCGAAGACGGGAGAGTGTAGTCTCCCAACCTCGACACTGATGACAAGAAGATGGCCAGAAACCAATACTCGGTTTAATAGAATGTAGTTAGTTATGCAGCAGATCAGACCAACGTTGTTACCAACGGGTGAGAAGGTGGGTAGCAATTACAACAAAATAGTCTGTGAAAGAAACACCTCTATATGAAACTGGGAGGTCAAGTACTGCTGACCGCGCAGCAGTGTCTGCCTGTTCATTGCCCTGTACGTCAACATAACCAAGGACCCATCAAAAAACAATATCTTTGTGTTTGCTAGAGATACGGCGTAACCAAAGTTGAATATGACATGATGTGTAGTTTTTCCTCTCTACTAAACTAGCCTAGTGACCTTATATCTCTGATCAATTAATGTAATGCAGCTTTTCCCTGACCAATCTGTCTGGGTTCAGACAATATAACATTGTGTTGCTTATGTAAAGTGGAAAAGAGTATGTTGTTCTCGCTCGTTTTCAAGGCTAATTAACGTATGTTTCCTTACGCAAATACCATCGTTTTAAAATGTCGGAAGGCTTTTGAAGCAATGAATTGTTATATGTTAAAGTACGAACGTATTCTTAGACTCATAATATAGGGGAAATTTCTCACCAGTCCACGGTTTTCATATATATATATGTCGTGCCGATTAGGTAAAACTTGCGATTTTGGCTTAAATAGCAACGCTCACCTTGCCATATAAGACAAGTGAAAATTTGTGTATGCAATAATTTCGCAAAAATCATTCTGAACATAACGAAAAAAATATATTTCATTGTGTTTATTATTAAATTAATGTTAACGTATCTAAAATATATTTAGTTGGGTTAGGCTAAATTAAATTGCGCTTGTTGTAATAAGGTTAGGTAGGTTTTCAAAGTTTCTCTTGGTACAAAATTATAAATTCTTACATTAACATAAATGAAAAAAATATATATTTTAACGTAAAAGAGAAAATTTTAGAAAGGACTTAATTTTAGATGAGTTCTTGCTAATTGACAAGTTTTACCTAATCGGCACGACACACACACACACACACGCATATATATATATATATATATATATATATATATATATATATATATATATATATATATATATATAGATAATGTCGTGCCTAATAGGTAAAACTGGTCATTTAGCAAGAACTCATTTAAAACGTGCATGACGTCAATGACGGTTCTACAAAATTCTACCTACAAATCTGTCATCACAAAGCTAAACTGATGAACCAGCTGAAAATTGGTTTGCATTTGTTTGCCTTTGCGTGTGTGTACACTTTCCTCTATGTGATTAATGATTTAGAAAAACGTCAATTTGAAGTTGAGAAACATTCCATGTCCACTACCAATGTATGCTTAGGAATTGAGGCTAGATTTATTATATTATAAACACGAAGAAAACATGAATAATATTAAATACAGTAAAGATTGTATTGTTACCATTACTTTATTATATTTATAATTTTACTTTCTGTTTGCAATCTATTTACCTATAGATAAGACCCAATTTTCCCCAATTGGGTAATTTACTGCAGGTTGGGAACCAGTGTTTCTAGTATATTACTGAAAAAATAGCATATATAACCATATTATTATTATAATCAAAAGAAGCGCTAAACCACAAGGGTTATACAGCGCGGCATATATATAACCATAGCATAGATATTAGGAAAAAAATCTATTTCATTTAACATAAACCGCACTTTTATCTATCAAACATTTTACAAATACTTGGTAACAATAGTTGCAACTGCGTGTTCATTGTTTAGGATTGCAATTAATATTGTCTATGTAATGAATTCACATATATCAAACATATATTTAGCCCAGGTAAATGGTCCCAGTGTGAATGTAAATTATTTATTACTGAAAGGTAATTTATGAATTCACGTATATTCATTGTTGCTCAGATATAGCTCATTGAAATTATTCACAGAATATATACGCGGGGAGGTATATGTCTCTGTGCAGATTTAGAAGAGTCTAACTTGCTAGACTTCAGTTAGACGGGATATATTATCTAGAGATTTCCTTAGAAGGTAAACAAAGATTTTGGTCGGATTAATAATTCATATTAATAACCCTGGATAGCACAATGAAGTCAGGATGTGATCGAGGAATGTTGTCTTAATTCCATTGGTGTCCATTAATGCTCTCCCCCAGGTTGCGACCCAGGTACTGACTTACTGCTAGGTGAACAAGGGCAGCTGGTGTAAGGAAACATACCACGAAGTGTCTTTGGAAAAGCCACCTCAACGTATAGTTCATGTGATTTTCGGCACGTAATAATTCAACGAGGACTGAAGACTAATATAGCAATAATAGTTGCACAAATTCATAATAAGTTATAATATGCAGTGGGGAATAAATTTACACAGAGAACCACTGTGAAATGCGGATTCGAAAAATATTTATATTTTTCTTTTATATTATCATTATATATATTCTTTATAACTCATAAGACAATCGTGTGAGTTAAAGCGTCATGTGGTTCTCGCTCACCATGAGGCGGGCCACTATGGTCGCAAGCTTGGAAGTCCACTTAATGGTGGGAGGCTATCGGGAGGGGCAGGTACTGCGGACCACTGAAGGTATGGGTGGGTACGTGGACCAATGGTATGGGGAGTATTGCAAGAGTTGTGGAGTGGTGCGTGAGGGCTAGGAGTGGATATTGACGAGGGGGAATTCTGGAGGGAATTAATGGGGATGAGTACGGGAAAGGGACCAAGTATGGATGGACTGTCGTGTGAGTTTTACGTGCAGTATTGGGAGCAATTTAATTTTTTTTTGGTTAGGTTTATAAATAAGATGAAGGGGGGTCTTTTGGATATGACGCAGGCCACAACAATGGTGGTGCTGGTGCAGAAGGGGCCACAGCAGCGTTCCCTTCGTGATTATTGCGCCATTTCTTTGTGGGCCAACTATAAACTTTTCAAAAAAATATTAGGGAACTGTATCAAATGTGTGATGGGGAGTGAATTTGGGTTGTCAGGCAGGTCGATGGTCACGGGGCACAGGATACTCAGGGGATTTGTAGAGGACTTGGAATGGGGAATTGGGGCGTATGATCGAGTGGAGAGGGGGGCGTTGAGAGCCATCATCCTCCGACAGGGTTTCATGGAGGAAATCGTGCAGTGGGTAGAGACGTTGTATAGGGGAGTGCGAGCCCAGGTGCAGATCTATGGGCATGTGGGAGAGGCAGTAGGCATGGGGAGGGGTCTTCGACAGGGGTGTCCGATGTCGCAGCTCTTGTTTGCATGGGTGCAGGACCCCTTTTATAGATAGGTTGAGGATCATATATGCGGGAGGGGAGGTTCAGGGGGAGGGTGACCATGGCCGGGGTTTGTGGGATATGTTGATGACACGACTGTTCTGGTGAAGGAGGGGTCATGTTTGGGGGAGTTCGGGAAGGTAGTCTGTAGTTTTGGGTGTGCAACGGGTATGGCAGTGAATCCCCAGAAATCGACAATCATGGGACTGGGGGCATAGAAGGAGAGAGTGGAGTGGGGTTGTGACGTGGTGCAGCGACAAGCAGGTAGTTTAAAGATCTGTGATATATATGAGGGGGACCTGAGGGGGTCGAGGGACGCCAACTCACTGCGGATGGTGGAACGGGTGGAGAACAGTTTGGGGGCATTGCGTCCACACCATCTGTCCCTCTTGAAGCTCGCTATTGTGGTTAATGCTTTACTGTTCAGCAAAGTCTGGTACGTAGCGGCAGTGTACATGTTGACGGGGTTGGCCATCACACGCATTCTAAAATGGGTGTTTAAATTTCTTTGGGGTTCGGGGTGTGATTGATTGCGTAGAGAGATCATGATGTTGCCGGTGCGTAAAAGGGGATTAGGGTTAACGGATCTGCATTGGCGGGTAAAATGTGTGTTCATTCTGAGGGAGATGGTCCGCGTGGGAGGGTTTCGTGGAGGGCAGATGGGTAGGTTACAGGATCGGCTGCGGTGAATGTATGGGGGTGCGGAGTTGCGAGAGTGTGAGTCGGTGTTATGTGCATTGGCGTTGGTAGGGGAGCCAGGGAAGGTCAAGATTTGGGTTTTGTGTCTTATGCTCGTGGGCAAAGTCGTGGCACCGGTGGCAGGGATTTTCCCCATGTACGCTTGGGGGGATATATGGAGTCGGTTTGGCAAGTTGAGGTTACGTTCTTGGGCTAGAGAGGTCATGTATTGTTTCCTGCATGGTATTATGCCAACATGTGAATTTCGTGTACATTACAGGGGGAATGCGGGGGCAGGGGGATTGGGAGGTGAGGAAATGGGTTTTAGCAGCGACGTTCTATAGAACGTTCTGCAGGAATCGGGAGGTCTATAGGACCAGATGGGTTGTATTTTTTTCGGAGGGTTATAGAGCCCTCATGGTAGGGAAATTTCTGGCGTTGTAAAATAAGGGGGGTGACGTACGAATGGTGAGGGTGGGAGCGGGTCATCAGGGGTTGAAACGGGCTCGCCTCCTGAGGTGAGCTGTGAGGTTGTATGTGTGCTGTGGTTGGTGTGTAGATAGAGCGTTAGTTGTGGGTGTGTGTGGATTGAGGTGTGTGTGTGTGCCCGCTGGATGGCACACTTATGATTGAGGTGTGTGTGTGTGCCCGCTGGATGGCACACTTATGATTGAGGTTGCCAGAGGTGTCTTGTGTGAGCAACATGTTCGGATGTGGTGAGGGCTGAGGTGTGCCCAATGTTGATGCTACCTATGCCTGCGTGTGCTAAAGGTGCGTTCGTGGTGTGATTGTGGGTAGAGGGGCTACTCGTGCGGATGTAGCCCTCTGTGTGGTTGGCACCACTGTTGTTCCTGGAGTCACTGCCCCAGGCTTTGACATATACTTGTCTGGATGTTTGTTCTATTATGTCTATGTGTATAACCTGGTTGGTGCGTGCCCTTCCACTTTAAGTGGAAGGCGGATATTGTACATCTATATATACATGTCGTGCCGATTAGGTAAAACTGGTCAATTAGCAAGAACTCATCTAAAATTAAGTTCTTTCTAAAATTTTCTCTTATACGTTTAAAGATATACTTTTTTCATTTATATTAATGTAAGAATTTATAATTTTGTACCAAGATAAACTTTGAAAACCTACCTAACCTTATTACAACAAGCGCAATTTAATTTAGCCTAACCCAACTAAATATATTTTAGATACGTTAACATTAATTTAATAATAAACAAACACAATGAAATATATTTTTTTCGTTATGTTCAGAATGATTTTGGCGAAATTATTGCATACACAAATTTTCACTTGTCTTATATGGCAAAATGAGCGTTGCTATTTAAGCCAAAATCGCAAGTTTTACCTAATCGGCACGACATACATACTTGCATGTCTCCGTTTTCTGGCATGTTGCCATTGATAAGGTCTTGTTCAACATGTGATTGTATATATACTGTAACTTTCTCATTATTGTTAACATATTTGTTTGCTGAACCTGTCGGTTAGTGTAGGTATATGGGTGGGGGGAAACGGAGGGGAAGGGTCCTTTCCACCTTCCGTTGTGTGGTGGTGTGTTGTTTGGGTATAGTAGGTTAGCATCACAGCTGAGTTCTGATTATGTGATTTTTATATATTTATCTTTG
The DNA here is from genome assembly GCA_009830355.1 of Cherax destructor. NCBI lineage: Eukaryota > Metazoa > Arthropoda > Malacostraca > Decapoda > Parastacidae > Cherax > Cherax destructor. The sequence continues at coordinate 68,959 of WNWK01009271.1, forward strand.
ATGTATTGTTTGTCTTAAATAAAAAAAAATAATATACACAAATAATCTGCCCTTAAGAGAAATTTATGCCCATTAACAAGTCAGTGTGACAATGGTTTATGTTGGGGCGAAACGTCGTTATAAGTTTCCTAATTGTAGGTTATGTATTGATTCTCTAATAGGCGCTGTCATAGTTTTTGAAGTGAATAGGCCTATGCTCTCCGTCTTTGTATGTACGCTACAGCATTATAAGAAATTATTATAATAAACCAAGCGCTAGACCCATGAGGGTCTTACAGACTAAAAAATACATCACAAAAACTCAAGTATTGTTTAGCTCTGTCTAGCATCCTAGTGTGAAAAGTCACTTGTTACTTGAGCGTAGTCAAGAGGCTGTTACACTATCTCCACCACTCATCAGAAGAGTCAGAGGCTGTTACACTATCTCCACCACTCATCAGAAGAGTCAGAGGCTGTTACACTATCTCCACCACTCATCAGAAGAGTCAGAGGCTGTTACACTATCTCCACCACTCATCAGAAGAGTCAGAGGCTGTTACACTATCTCCACCACTCATCAGAAGAGTCAGAGGCTGTTACACTATCTCCACCACTCATCAGAAGAGTCAGAGGCTGTTACACTATCTCCACCACTCATCAGAAGAGTCAGAGGCTGTTACACTATCTCCACTACTCATCAGAAGAGTCAGAGGCTGTTACACTATCTTCACTACTCATCAGAAGAGTCAGAGGCTGTTACACTATCTTCACTACTCATCAGAAGAGTCAGAGGCTGTTACACTATCTCCACTACTCATCAGAAGAGTCAGAGGCTGTTACACTATCTCCACCACTCATCAGAAGAGTCAGAGGCTGTTACACTATCTCCACTACTCATCAGAAGAGTCAGAGGCTGTTACACTATCTCCACTACTCATCAGAAGAGTCAGAGGCTGTTACACTATCTCCACTACTCATCAGAAGAGTCAGAGGCTGTTACACTATCCTCACTACTCATCAGAAGAGTCAGAGGCTGTTACACTATCTTCACTACTCATCAGAAGAGTCAGAGGCTGTTACACTATCTCCACTACTCATCAGAAGTCAAGAGGCTGTTACACTATCTTCACTACTCATCAGAAGTCAGAGGCTGTTACACTATCTTCACTACTCATCAGAAGAGTCAGAGGCTGTTACACTATCTTCACTACTCATCAGAAGTCAAGAGGCTGTTACACTATCTTCACTACTCATCAGAAGAGTCAGAGGCTGTTACACTATCTTCACTACTCATCAGAAGAGTCAGAGGCTATTACACTATCTTCACTACTCATCAGAAGAGTCAGAGGCTGTTACACTATCTTCACTACTCATCAGAAGAGTCAAGAGGCTGTTACACTATCTTACTACTCATCAGAAGAGTCAAGAGGCTGTTACACTATCTTCACTACTCATCATAAGAGTCAGAGGCTGTTACACTATCTTCACTACTCATCAGAAGAGTCAGAGGCTATTTCACTATCTCCACTACTCATCATAAGAGTCAGGAGGCTGTTACACTATCTTCACTACTCATCAGAAGAGTCAGAGGCTATTACACTATCTTCACTACTCATCATAAGAGTAAGAGGCTGTTACACTATCTTCACTACTCATCAGAAGAGTCAGAGGCTATTACACTATCTTCACTACTCATCATAAGAGTCAGAGGCTGTTACACTATCTTCACTACTCATCAGAAGAGTCAGAGGCTATTACACTATCTTCACTACTCATCAGAAGGTCAGAGGCTGTTACACTATCTTCACTACTCATCAGAAGAGTCAGAGGCTGTTACACTATCTTCACTACTCATCAGAAGAGTCAGAGGCTGTTACACTATCTTCACTACTCATCAGAAGAGTCAGAGGCTATTACACTATCTTCACTACTCATCAGAAGAGTCAGAGGCTATTACACTATCTTCACTACTCATCAGAAGAGTCAGAGGCTGTTACACTATCTTCACTACTCATCAGAAGAGTCAAGAGGCTGTTACACTATCTTCACTACTCATCAGAAGTGGTTTACCTAACTAATTTCAGTTTCACGACTCTTCACCAGAAGTTTACCCAGTTTGCTAACGTGTTAGACGAGAGTGAACGGCTCAAAACATGTGGAAATTTCGCGTTTGCGAGCGACATCTGTCGGGAAACTCATTCATAAAAATTATTTCACCTTGACCCTGGTGGTTTAGCTCTTCGTTTTGATTATAATTCTAGTGTAACGCAGATGGGAATGCTTAATTTGGTTCCTCTTCAGCTTATACTATCTACAAAATTGAATTTCAAGATCATAGGGATCAAAGAGCTGTAGAAATAGAACAGTCCCAGTCTGCACCTCTGCTCTGTGGATCACTTTACTAATGTCTGCCGTGGAGGAGTAATTTTGTACTCCTTCTTTAGCTCTAACTCTGATATACCTTACCTTTGATATACCGTTGAAGAGTTTCGAGAGTTTCTCTACTCTCAGAGCCCAGCCATGGGCTAGGCTCGTCTTGAAATTTAATAGAACATCCTTCAATTTCTATTTTTTGAGGGACATTTTTCACTACTCTTAGCACAACAAAGAATTATTCTTAAGAGACTTTTTTCATTACCTTAAACCCAGTAACATGGTTAATAGTGTACAAGAATTTGAGAATATGCAAAGGGCACTTCCTAAATAAATTTGTTTTGCAATTATTAATGGTGCTATTATAAACCGTCAGTAACTGTCGGCAATTCAGGCTTTTCAGATTCCATGGTCATTTTACCCAGTGTTTTTACCCCCTGTTCCTTGATCATGACTCTTAAATAACCTCTGCTATTGATTTTGTAACCCTGGGGTATGATTTCCGTTTTGAGGTTCAGAGTTTCTATGGAGCTCCAGTCCTTCTGTTACGTATACTGTAGCACAGTTTCTACGGTGCTCAGTCCTTCTGTTACGTATACTGGAGCACAGTTGTGTACATGAATCATTCAAGAAATCTATAATTTCATTTGGATAAGCTTCCCAGATATCACTTATATTCTTGAGACTAAGATTTTTTAATGTCTGTCTTTGGCGATCAATGGACAAACAGAATTCATAGCTCTTTTCTATTTACGTACGCTATGTAGTATAACTGCTGGTAATTCAATTTCTACTATTCTTCCCTTACCAATATTAATTAATTATGAAGTTGACATTTGCAATTGATGGCATAAGTTAGTGGGGTTTGTTACACTTAACTTTGAAACACAGAGCGCGTTCCATTCTCGTAACGTTAACATTTCTTTACCTACGTGACAAATCTTTCGTTGTGTGGTTACGTAAACGACAGATACTGGTCGGATTCTTCAACACGTTTCTAATAAGTCTCGTAAATGACACAATCTTTAGTTGAACAAAAACCCCTCGCACAATACTATGATAGTCAAAACTAAGCGCTGCCTCGCACAATAAACAATATCTCCCTTCATTATATGCAAGACAAGTCTACACATTCCTGTGTGACTTGACGTTTAAGTGATTTCGTCTTGTGGCACTCATACAGGATGTATACATGTGTCAGGGAAAACGCCTTCCACAAGTATGGAACTAGAAATAACTTAATAGAAAATATATAAAATAAAAATGAAAAAGTAATTAATTAAATAAAAATGGGCCGCGCTTAGTTAAAGCTCATGAGACAAACTTCTTAATCTTTGACGTCTTCTCAAGATGTAATGACGGTGTCCTTGGTAGGCGGTGGTAGTCTGGTCTAATGTACATGGAGAAGTTCCTGTCATTCCTCGATCCCAGTATCTCATTCCGATCATATGGGAGAGATGAGGAATCCGTAAGTCCTACCTTGTCCCATCGCTGCGGGTTTTCTCCACAATATGGAGCCTCTGCTGTGGATGACCACGACAGTAGCAGAACTGGTAATGACAAAAACTATACAGGTTACAAGATATTAAGTATAACATTGAAGAAAGATAAAGGATGGTAATCGTACTTAAATGACATTACTGGTAACCAGATTAAACAAAATTAAACAATATTCCTGGTAAATCACCTTACCTGATCAGGAGAAGAATGGAAGTGAAGTGATTATATAATTATCCAAACTCCCAACCAAACCAGGTATGGTTAATTCTACCAGGAGTAGAAACTAAAACTCAGACCCGAAGAAGTCTGGAGTTTTACAGCGGCCCGCTAGATGGCAGCGTGGGCGGCGACACACACTGAGTCTGAAATACCATTAACCCAATTTACCGGCTTTTGCCTCACAACCAATATGGGTTAATCTTGTGGGAGGCAAAGTTAGATTTCCTTATTGGAGTTTTCCTTCTTGGGGCTGACTATGTAGTTGTTGTACCAACTACATAGGAAGGAATAGCGCCATTATGAAGGCACTGGAGTTGTACCAGTAGACATTTTTGTTCCATATAACCATACGTGTCTACCTACTTATATATGTATATGTATTTTGTGTATAATTTTAAATGAACAATGTATAATTTTCACAATAGTGAGGTACATTTAACTATTTTCAAGTAGTGGTGTGTTTAGGTAACACTTGTATACATAGTGTCAGATGTTGTCTGGGTTATTGTTTATGTATTGTGTTACTGATGTTTTTCATGTTAAGTTCATTATACATGTTTAAGTGAACGAGGTTTCGATATTGTGTATAACCACGTGAAAGTGGACAGTTTTCACTTGGGGGGGTAAGCAATACTGAGAGTGTACCATTATATTATTTTATGAAAACCTTTGTGGTTGTTTAACACTGTACTTAACAGCAGTGTGTAGGTTGTTTAGCACTGTACTTAACAGCAGTGTGTAGGTTATGTAACACTGTACTTAACAGCAGTGTGTAGGTTGTTTAGCACTGTACTTAACAGCAGTGTGTAGGTTATGTAACACTGTACTTAACAGCAGTGTGTAGGTTATGTAACACTGTACTTAACAGCAGTGTGTAGGTTATGTAACACTGTACTTAACAGCAGTGTGTAGGTTGTTTAGCACTGTACTTAACAGCAGTGTGTAGGTTATGTAACACTGTACTTAACAGCAGTGTGTAGGTTATGTAACACTGTACTTAACAGCAGTGTGTAGGTTATGTAACACTGTACTTAACAGCAGTGTGTAGGTTGTTTAGCAGTGTACTTAACAGCAGTGTGTAGGTTGTGTAACACTGTACTTAACAGCAGTGTGTAGGTTGTGTAACACTATACTTAGAAGTGTGTAGGTTGTGTAGCACTGTACTTAGCAGTGTGTAGGTTGTGTAGCACTGTACTTAGCAGTGTGTAGGTTGTGTAGCACTGTACTTAGCAGCAGTGTGCAGGTTGTGTAACACTGTACTTAGCAGCAGTGTGTAGGTTGTGTAACACTGTACTTAGCAGCAGTGTGTAGGTTGTGTAACACTGTACTTAGCAGCAGTGTGTAGGTTGTGTAGCACTGTACTTAGCAGCAGTGTGTAGGTTGTGTAACACTGTACTTAACAGTGTGTAGGTTGTGTAGAACTGTACTTAGTAGTGTGTAGGTTGTGTAGCACTGTACTTAACAGTGTGTAGGATGTGTGTTACTGTACTTAGCAGTGTGTAGGTTGTGTAGCACTGTACTTAACAGTGTGTAGGTTGTGTAGCACTGTACTTAACAGTGTGTAGGTTGTGTAGCACTGTACTTAGCAGTGTGTAGGTTGTGTCACTGTACTTAGCAGTGTGTAGGTTGTGTAACACTGTACTTAGTAGCAGTGTGTAGGTTGTGTAACACTGTACTTAGCAGTGTGTAGGTTGTGTAGCACTGTACTTAACAGTGTGTAGGTTGTGTAGCACTGTACTTAGCAGTGTGTAGGTTGTATAGCACTGTACTTAGCAGTGTGTAGGTTGTGTAACACTGTACTTAACAGCAGTGTGTAGGTTGTGTAACACTGTACTTAACAGCAGTGTGTAGGTTGTGTAACACTGTACTTAGCAGTGTGTAGGTTGTGTAACACTGTACTTAGCAGCAGTGTGTAGGTTGTGTAATACTGTACTTAGAAGCAGTGTGTAGGTTGTGTAACACTGTACTTAGCAGTAGTGTGTAGGTTGTGTAACACTGTACTTAGCAGTGTGTTGGTTGTGTAACACTGTACTTAGCAGCAGTGTGTAGGTTGTGTAACACTGTACTTAGCAGTAGTGTGTAGGTTGTGTAACACTGTACTTAGCAGTGTGTAGGTTGTGTAGCACTGTACTTAGCAGTGTGTAGGTTGTGTAACACTGTACTTAGCAGTAGTGTGTAGGTTGTGTAACACTGTACTTAACAGCAGTGTGTAGGTTGTGTAACACTGTACTTAGCAGTAGTGTGTAGGTTGTGTAACACTGTACTTAACAGCAGTGTGTAGGTTGTGTAACACTGTACTTAACAGCAGTGTGTAGGTTGTGTAACAATGTACTTAGCAGCAGTGCGTAGGTTGTGTTAGGTTAGTTTCAGTGTCATATATGATGCAGTTTTTCAGCAGATTGTGCAGTGAATGTTGATTTCTTGTTCATCACCAGTATCATTAATATATGTATTATTAATATATGTACCTATCTATGTATATTTGTACATTGAGTTTTAAATAAAATAAAAAAAAAAATATGTAAGGACTTAGCGAATGAGAGCGTTATTTCTCGAAGATTATGATGAGGTATATAACCATGATCATTTGTTAGTACATGTGAGGAATCCGTTGTACTACTTGGCTATGAGGACTCACACATGGACATTCATGTGAATTATCTTTAAACTCAGTGTAGACAGCCTGTACAGTCTGCTAGGAAGCCTATGCTGTCTGTAGTTTCGAATACGGCGGCACTACGGTGCTGCCATCTCTAAGCCTGCCCAGGTCAGTGGGACGCTATGCCCACTCGGCCTCATTCTTGCGGCCTCCATCCTAGGATCAACATCCTAGCCCGCAGCGGTCTGGCTCTCGGTCCCCTCGCGCTCTTGCCCACTGTGAACCCATTTGATAATTCTAATAAAGCCGATACTAGTCAACAGGCACTGTTCCTTCGCCCTTCTACGCCACCTAGCAAGTAATGGCAGCCGCAAGACTATTAAAGCATCAGTATACATGTTCTGTAACCATACAGTTGTTGATTTCATATGATACAATGTTTTTGTAAGTAAAAAGTTCATACATAATTGTTTTTAGGAATATTTTATTAATGGTATTATGCAAGGCTCTTGTGACATGGTGTTGCATCGTGTTCACTGTCGCTTATACCACAGTAACGTCAACTAGAGCTTTATCTCTGTCTGCTTGTTCATCTGCCATACCTGGAGTATACCTGGAGAAGGTTTCGGGGAGCAGCACTCCCGCGACCAGGTCTGTGACCAGGCCTCGTGGTGGATCAGAACCTGATCAACACCCCTGTGGCCCGGTCTGCGACCAGGCCTCGTGGTGGATCAGAACCTGATCAACACCCCCGTGGCCCGGTCTGTGACCAGGCCTCGTGGTGGATCAGAACCTGATCAACACCCCCGTGGCCCGGTCTGTGACCAGGCCTCGTGGTGGATCAGAACCTGATCAACACCCCCGTGGCCCGGTCTGTGACCAGGCCTCGTGGTGGATCAGAACCTGAGCAACACCCCTGTGGCCCGGTCTGTGACCAGGCCTTGTGGTGGATCAGAACCTGATCAACACCCCCGTGGCCCGGTCTGTGACCAGGCCTCGTGGTGGATCAGAACCTGATCAACACCCCTGTGGCCAGGTCTGTGACCAGGCCTCGTGGTGGATCAGAACCTGATCAACCATGTTGACCGAACTTTATCTAATGAAATAGCTCTAATTTGTTCATGTGTGTTATAAATACATTGCTGAAATAAACATTATTTGGTGTGGATGAGTGTAAATATGGTTTAACTGATACGATGATAAACTTTACTTAATATAGATTTCTCTTTGTTTTAGTTTGTTGTAATTAGTACCCACAGTTCTATTGTGTCTATCAGCAGTTGTTTGATATCTATTATTTGTCACAAGTTGTCAGCTTTTACTAATACAAGCGATAGCCTTGAACCACAACTGTCTTAACTACATGGTTATAACTGACCATAATTTTTAAAGGGGTGGACCTGTAAGCCAGCGGAAGGCCTCGGTCAGATGATCAAAAGCTCCAACCTCGGTTCATCATCTGACTTACCCAACCACAACTGTCACGCCTTAAATATACACTGAGACAAAAAATAATTGATTTTCATAAGAATTTGGAGAACCTTTCCAATACGTCTATGTTTCAGTGGAGTGATTTGAACCTTTGTGATTAGATCAAACTGGGATATCATTTTATACTGAATATCTCAGTATATCAGAATGATTCATAAATATGTAGATTAGGTTAGCTTTCATTCATCATACACAATATATTTTCCGTCAAATCGTGTCATCACGAGTTATTATTAAGGCCAAGAAGGAAGAGTCTGTTAGTAATTCACCTGCATTGCGGCAGGATAGCTATAATATATCAGCTTAATACGCTTATGCTGGCTGGCTAATTAGGAATGTTTAACTTTAAACTCGTAAACATATACTAAGGTTACTCATAAGTACATGATTGATCTAATTGCCTACTAAAGGTCCTGACTCGGCCAAAATTACACTACTAATAGTAAATATATGACGTCTAATAACTCACTTTTCACGTCAGAGGAAAAAAACGGATGAACGTCGTCCAGGAGAGGCTGTCATTTTTTTTTTAAATATTATATACAAATATACGCAGGTATTTACGTATATTACAGTGGTACAGATATATAAAAAAAGCATCAGCAATGGCACTGTTTCAGTCCACGGTGTGACACAATACATACTGTGTTACACCATCACTGAATTTCATAATACATGTTTTAACAATACAACTTACGCTGCTTGTTCACCCCCCAACACACACAAAGTAAAAGTACGTCCACTTTTACGCGCTCAAACGCAAAATCGAAAATGTTAATGAAAAATTAATCCAGGAACGTATCCTGGATACGTTTGTAATTTAATTTATAAACATTTATCAGCCCTGGCAT